>JAJOZX010010081.1:0-160540 GCA_023014485.1 Bathynomus jamesi
ATAAGTGTGTCGAAAGTCTGGTAGTGCGTGCTCTCCTTAAAGCAGAAGGTATGCAGTTTGAGGGTTCAGAAGAGCAATGTTCTTTATAATAGCGATAGTAAAGAGAGAGAGGGGGCAACATTGCGGCGAAGAGAGAGCGAGACGAAAAGTCTTTGATTCCACCCGGTCAAGTAAAGCTGTGTGAGTTGAGCGACCCCCCCCCCCCCCCACATGAGAAGCGTACTCCATACAGGAGCGGACAAGACCCCTGTACAAAGACAGCAACTGATGGGGGTGAAAAAACTGGGCGTTTGTACAGCACACCTAACCTCTTGGAAGCTCTCTCTCTCTATAAATAGAGAGTATATGTGATCTTTCCAGGAAAGATCACGAGAAAAGGAAACGCCAAGAATGTTAAGAGAAGAGGAAGGATTCAGTTGTGTATGTTGAAGATGAGTGGATAGTCGTGTGGAAGAGTGTGACGAGTAGACAGATGAAGGAACCGAGTTTTGAGTCATTGAAAGCCACAAGGTTTTCTCTGCCCCAATCAGAGCTAGGAGAAAGATTGGAGGGTAGGTGCATGATAACCGTCTCACACGAATCATAGCGTAACTGTTAGGAGGGGCGCTTTGTGAAGCTAGTCGAGAAGTGAAGAGTGGAATCATTGGCATAGGAGTGCATAAGATAGGAAGTGCGACTTAATAGACCATTGATAAATAAACGGAGTAGGTGACAGGACAGAGCCCTGAGGAACACCACTACGAATATTAATAGTTTTAGGAGAGCAGTAGTATAGCCGCAAAAGGTTAGAGTGCAAGAATGTTGCAAGTGATTACGTAATGTTGCAAAAGGGGTGGGGTTGTTGCAAAGGGGGTTGGGGTGTTGCAGAAGGAAAAAAAATTTAAAAAAAAATTCCCCCCAAAGGGCCCTTTGTTGCCAACCGGGGTTGCAAGGGCATGCAACTTGGAGGCGGAGTTCTCCCCCAAGCTATTCCCCCCAAAGGGCCAGAAAGGAGAGAAAGGGAGAGAAAGGATGAGAGGTGTTCACCTGGCAGGAGCCAAGTGCATATTAAGACTTCAGCCGAGTAGGCGTTGTTTTATAGGCTCCTAATCAGCCAGTTGGCTTAGAAGGCGTAAATGGCTTGAGTTGCCAGATAGCGCCATGTATTCAGTTTGTGCTATATATTTAATTCTAATCGAAGACTGAGTTGCCAGATACCACTTTTTAGCATTGCCAGATACCATTGTATACATTATTATATTTCTTAAAAGTTGGTTTAGAATACCGGTAGTAGGTTTAGAAGGCGTAACATGATAATTAAGTAAAACAACATTGCATCATTCTGTTTATCATAAATATATAGAAAATAAGTATACATTCAATAATAATTGAGGAATATGCATATAATCATAACAGTACAGGAAATATATATACACAATTATGGAGATATATATAAAATAAATATACATTTCAAATAGAAATAAATATACATTTCAATAATAATAGAAATATGCATATAATCATAACAGTACAGTGGAAATATCACGCAAAATATATAAATACATTTCAATAATAATAGAAATATGCATATAATCATAACAGTACAGCGGAAATATCACACAAAATATATAAATACATTTCAATAATATAGAAATATGCATATAATCAAAACAGTACAGGAGAAATATCACGCAAAATATATAAATACATTTCACTTTTTTTTCAAAATATTAAACTCGCATTTAATCGAGTTTACAATTACATCATTATTGCTCTGCATTACGCAGTATATGCGGCTTAATAATATTTCACCGCTTAAAGTATAGGGAAACCTGTATTCGATATGAAGGGCTTTCATATCGTTCAGTACTATTTTTGTTCCCACTTTACAACCGGTTGGTAAGTCATCTTTAAATACGTCTAGAATACAATCAAAAGCACGCACAAAGAGTTCATCGTTAGCTACATTATTAAACACAAGTTTATAAACACGCTTTTCCAATCGAGGGTTTATTTCTACCGACTCGAGCTTTTCAATCGTGAACTCACTCAACATAACAGCAATTGAATAATCTTCTAAATCGTTACGACAACTGCGCGTTATATAAAGAAATAGTTCTTCAGGGTGAACGGTGTAGGTGAGCTCAGCCTTGTACCGATCAATTGCTTTGTACCAAAGTTCATGGTATTTCAAAGAGTCTAAACTTTTTAAATAAACGTCCAGCTCTAGACCATTCTCACCAGCCCTACACTCGGTAAACCCATCGAGCAGAGCGGTGTATGCGTATTCGAGTACTGTATCAAAATAAAGCATATCCGTAACACGCGCGTCTAATATAGGTTTCAGCTTACGGAATCCGACGATTTCAAACATTCTGTCGAGGATGAAACGGTTTCGCGTAGGAATAAGAGCGTTATTATCAGAAGCATTCTTCCACATCAGCCGTATATCAATGCACGGCCGATCGTTATTTATACACAACGTACATACAACGGCGTATGAGGGTGCGTCACTAATCTGCTCTCTTCTTGTACCTACGTTAGCAGGTATTTTATAACGATCTTCACTCCACTTCTCAACTATCACGAAGATTCTATTCATCTCTCGACACTTAAATAAACCCGTTTGTTTGTTTGTCTACATTCCGTTTCCAGTACATAGCTAACGGTACCGGAATTACGCCTGAACACGCGCAACGATTTCGTCACGGACACATCGTACGAGGCGTTGAGAATGCTGCTCAAAGGAAGTTCCATCGTATTCGAGGAGCGCACGTCCACTCGGTTCAAGCTCTGAGATAACTATGAGCCGTGTGAGGCACGCAGGTAGGCAGGAACGGTTCGACGGGCGGCTGACTCGATGATACGTGAATGGGGTTGTTCGAACTCGTATGACCCGCGAGTCGCACCGAATTGTTGTACATATTTGTTTTTCCGGTACAAGAATTAATTTCATCACTACCAGCCTACGCACCAGACAGTTTACCTCAGGATAAGAACTAGGCACATTTTATGTTTTACTAAACATCTTCACACTCCGGCGCACTATTTGAGAGGAACATATGCTCATATTTTTCCTTTCTGCCCATCAAACGATACTCGTCTCTAAAGTCTGTTAAAACTCACGCAGGGCACTAGCCACAACCTCACTACGAACCTCATCATGATATACGTTAATATAGTGATAAAAATACTTAAGATTGTCCATGATCACGAGATTCACATTTTCAGTCGTAGGGTATGATTCGACATGGTGTAGCATGACGTAATACCGCTTGTCACATCACCCATCCGCAAGACTCATTATCCATACCTGCTGCTTCTCTTCTGCACGCGTTGTTTCTTTACTTCACGGTATATGTGAGACTTTATAAAGTTTAGCTCTACAGCATACTTCACATCGTCTGTGCAACGAAAGCCTTCAACGGTCTCACCAGAACATCCGTAGAGTATTTGTACATCTTGAACTTCGCACAATCCAATGTGTTTTTAAAAGAGGCATAGGAGGGGGAATAGGAAGTTTTTCGGTATCCACCACATCCTGCACTTTGCTGAATACCATTTCATAAACGTTGTACAAGCAATATTAAAGGTAGCCATTTGAATACACGTCTGATCTTTTCTTCTGAATACACGTCTGATCTCTCGGGCTTACTGCAGTCGACTGACCACGCAGGGACTCCCAGATAGTAGCATGACTCACGGTCTTACAGTGGGCGGAGCTTAGAACTTTCACCTGTGCACACACACACCACACACACACACACACACACACACACAAAGGAGAAAGTGAAACGCTAATTGAAACATGATTATTTATTAAACGAGATATTCAAGTTATATATATTTACAAATACGATTTAATAAACGAGATATTCAAGTTATATATATATTTACAAATACGTGTAATAAATCAATAGATACGATTATATACAAGACAAAACGTGTGAGTTAACAATAGAAGCATCATACGTTATGGTATCCAAAGGTACGGTATCATAGGTACCAGGTAACTGGTAACGTTTCCTATAGGTGTTACGGCACACCTTCGTACCCCTAAGTTCCTTCACGCCCCCCAGCTTCTGCGCCCGAAAATTGTGGGTGCCTACAATTAGTTGGGGAGTTTGTTCGCCCTCATCATCGTCCAAACATACTAGATCCTTCAACGATTCAAAGTTAACAACCCGCCGATTCGCATGGTTGAGCGTAATACCCTTTGCCTTCACGATATATTTCATTTCCTCCCCCACCCTGACCCGTACCCCATAAGTTTTAGATCCTGTTGAGACAAAAGAGTCGGCGTATGCGTTGTCCCCATACTCATCCTTGATCTCATCAGTGAGTTCGCCGAGGAACTCCCCAATAGTGGGCATGTATTCACCCTCCCTCTCTGTGAATATCACGCTATCTGTATCGGCATACAATACTCTCCGCCCAAGAGAATGCAATAGACCCCAAAGTTTTATACGGGCATAGGCTGTTGTGAAGCTGGCCACAGGTATGTTTGTAATCCTTGAGGTATCTGTGGCCAATTCAGTGTTGTTGTACTTTATTATGTAAGTATTACCTACATTCACGATCTCCATGACCTCTTTATCGGGAGCATTGGCATAATCCCAGACATCGCTATAACTTTGTGCCAAATGAATGTTCCCTTTGCCGGTATTCTGCGCAAATTTTCCCCATAGACTGTTTAGACACAACTTTGCACTAAAGCGCTTGCCAGGATTCTTTGCAATTTGGGCACGATCAAGTTGTATACCTTCGCGGTCGCGGTAACGTTGAATATAGGCAGACTTTTCATCTTCGGTATCAACTCCTCGCGGATACCCTGATGCCTCAACCTTATCCTTCAAAAAGGCGTTTATATATGGTGTGAAAAGGTTGGGTAGCTTCTGAAACCTCCACACCTCATGTATCTTCAGTATTCTATAACCATGGCGTACGGCTAGGGCCAGCTCAGGACCTTACGCCTCTGATCTTACGCTGGTGGGGTATATGGTTACAATCGCCGTTATCCTCTTCCGCGCACTTCACGCACAGGGGAAACATGAGCTTGTCGTCGATAACGACAGGTAAGATTGGCATCCATAAATTGCGTGGGGGGAGTACGTCTACGAAAAAGAGCCCAAAGTAACGATCATTCAAATTTCTTGAAAATTCATTGATGGATGGCAGTTTAGGTCCCACCAGTTTCTCAGGAGCGCCCACGGGGTACGGATTGTTCTTCATCACGTATGGGTACAAAGAACAGCAATCGTAGTAATGGAGCTTCATACCCTCCGTAGGTGGAAAGTATAGTCTGAATGGATTTGTACGTCCTCCAAACAAGCTATCACCACATTTGAGAGGATCCAGCACCATTGAGCGCTTGATCGTGTTTATTTCCTCACGGTACACCTCGTCTGTCTCCATCCGTGCATCATATTCATGCTCCCACAAGACTTTGTGAGTGAACTGTGATCCTATAAGTTGATCTCGGGTGCGGGTCCGTGCAAGACAGTCGGCAGGAGATCTACCGTGGATATCTCCGGCGATTCCGCACTCAGGACGGGGGCATCCATGCCACCAGCAACCGTTAAAGGAGTACACAGTCTTCACACCAGTGACACGGTTTTCACTTAACCCATCAACCCAAAAAACACGTCCATTAATCTTAATGGGTACTTCACCCGTGTTGCGGGCGTGCTTTATGTATACACCTGTCTGTTGCTGTAGGTGTATGAGCCAGTAAATAGCCTTGTGTCCGTAACTGCGGGGGTTGTTTCGGTGAATAATGGCTAAGGTGTCTTTAGGCATGAAGTTATTCTTGAACACCGTAAAACATAATGATGCGATGGTGGTTGCGACTTGCAGCGGATCGCATTTGAAACGGGCTATGTACATCCTTCTAAAGGCCTGGAAACATACTCTAAGCACGCGCACATCATTCACGCAACAACGCTCACATTCATCAACTATATTATAAGGGTTACTTTCATTAAAACTGTTGTAGTATCGATCAAAGTCTTCACGTTCATCCATACAGTCAAAATAATGTTTGGGTGGTGGTGGGCCTACGCAGTTTAAAGTCTCGCTGGTGAGGAAAGTGTAAGGGAAGTATCCTTTGGAAACTTCAGCTGCTACTCCCATCACCTTGGGTAGCTTTGCTAATTTACAAGGTGTGAATAATAAAGTGTCTTTAAATTGTACATTGCCTCTTATTTGCATCTGTATTAATTTGTTGCCTCTTTTCAATGGATCACCTGTAAATATCTCAGAGGATTCGTGTTCAAGCAACTCCTTATAAAGGAACTGCGTATCAAACGTTGCCCCGTTATGGGCGAGAATATACAGTCATTTTTTGAACTTGTCGGCTAACTTGACAATATAGGACGCAAATAGTTTCACAGGACTATCGCGGACATTCGTTTAAAAACGTTTGTCCGTTTACCGCATTTGGGGCACTCGTCACATTCGACACCCATACACTCATCACAGATGGTCTGGCTCACAAGTAAATGTGGAATTACCTCTTTGGTTCAGCGTTCGTATATGTTTCTATATCGTAGTATACAGTTATACAAGGGTTATTTTTAGGCTTAGCATCTTTCATATAACATACATGCTTTACTCCATCCGCCTTATATTCCTCCTGGCATGTAGGACAGTGAATTACGTCACACTTGTGCTTAAATTTTCCCCAATTATCCATTGTGTGAAACATACCACATTCACAGATTCTCATTTTCCTGCACGTGCAAATTGATTTATGGAAATCAAAACAGCTATTATTGAAAAATGTGCGTCTACACACATCACAGACTCTCTTCTCAGCGTCAACTACACGGCTTTCACATTTGGTGCTTTTACACTGCTCACATACCATGTGACATTCTTTACAATGTCGCACAATATCATCCGCAAACTCGAGGCACCCCTTACACAAATCATGATGTCTCCCATATTTTCGACTTTTGTCATAACTCGCGTAAAGCCACCTTATATTACGGATGGGGAGATACGTTGTCCCTGACAATCCTAAAATAAGTAGGGGTCTTGTACGATCTCTCACACAGCTTTTAAAAACATGCACAGTCCTACGACGATCATCCAGCCCAAATACAACTATACGGACATTCATTTCCAGTTCCACCCTTCTCAACTCTTCAGGACCCATATTACATTCAAGTTCACAGTCTACAGCTAGTTTACAGGCACGCTCCACGACCGTAGGCAACCAAATTTTTTGGGCCTGTGTATTTTGTACAGTAAACATACGTGCTAAGAGTACTGCTATAAAGCCGCAACCACGATCGACGTTTATATGCTTTCGTTAAATAATCGGAGAATTGAAGTTAAGAGTATACGGTATGGCACTATGACCGGCAACACGGAATACACGATCAATATTTACCGTGTAGTTGTCCATATTAAAGGCTATACTACTTTCGGCGGCTTGCATTATACGTCCTAATATATATTCTACATCTTCAGCCGCCAAACGTCTAAATGGCACTATCACCCAATAATCGTCTATATCACCGTCATCTGACCCGAATCCAAAGGACAGACTCGTCCTGACTTCACGCTCGTCGCGATTCTGAAGAGCAAACTCTACAATACGCTGTACAACCCGGCGTAGCCCGCGCTCAATTCCATTGCTATACATGGCTCTAGGGTTGACCCTGACTCTATACCGATTTCTAGTCAAGGCTGGGGTGGGGCTGCGGAGCGCACCAACTCGAACGTTATAACATCCTCAACAGAACGGGGGGCATCTGTGGCGGATGAATTAGGGGATATATTAGCGGAAGGTGCTGCTGGGGGCCTGTTGCGTAGGAGGTTGAGGGTTGGGGATCTATTATTGTAGACTTAACAGAACGGGGGGCAACTGTGGCGGATGAATAAGGGGATATATTAGCGGGAGGTGCTGCTGGGGTTGTTGTTGCGTAAGAGCTTGAGGGTTGGGGATCTATTACCGCTGCAACAGGCGCGTATTTCGGTCGCTTTATACCTGACGTGGGGTTCTCATACCTCCGCTTTGGACGTGCTACCGGTATCGCTGGTGAGGGTTCGTTGGCAGGGGAGGAGATCACAACTACACTGTCGTCGAGATCATCCGTAATGTCAATGATGGGGTGATCTACCTCATCGTCATTCACGGTTCTGTGGGAGAAGAGAGCAAAATATAAGGAACAGCACTCAAAATTTGTAATATTTTGTAAATGACCCACTTAGGAGTGTGACGTGTTAGAAATGGACTCTGTAGAAAAATTCAGATTCACGAGCCCATCCACATGTATTATATCTGGACCTACAGGATGTGGTAAAACTGTGTTTATGCTTAAAATCATTAAAGAAAAGGGAGAGATGTTCTCGAAATTTGTGCATAAAGTTATATGGTGCTATTCGACGTATCAATCAGTGTTCAACGAGTACCAAGATGATATTTTGTTCCACAAAGGCGTATATGACGTTAATTCGTTAAAGGGAAATGAACATACAATCATTGTAATTGACGATCTCATGTTGGAGATGGATAAAACGTTTGCCGAGACATTTACAGTATTATCCCACCATCTTAACATAAGCGTGTTCTTCATAATCAGAATCTATTTTTCAAAAATAGATACATGCGCGATGTGTCGTTAAATACGCAATATCTAGTCTTATTCGCGCAATGTAGAGATGTATCACAAATTGGGGTATTAGCCAATCAAATGTTCCCGAATCAGCGTAAGGAGTTTTTGGAAGTTTATAAAGAAGCTACAAGCACGCGTTACGGATATTTGCTTTGCGACCTTCATCCGCGAAACACGTTTAGAGTGCTTCTGCGAACGAATATATTTCCAAACGAGCCTGAAACGGTGTATATTCCAGAATGACAAAGAGACTAAAGAAATACCGTGAATTAATAAAAATCTATCATCGACTGCACCGGGCATTGCAGCAGATGTTTATTAAAAATATCGACGCCGACTTTTTAAAATGCATCTGTGAAATCTGTCTTAACGTTATAAATTGCAATGTATCAATGAAAACCCCTCAGAAGGCTCGCCTACGCCGCTACAAGAACATAATACGTGCACTCGCTCGTAAAAGTCAAACTGCAGCGAAGAAAAAACGAATTATTGTACAAACAGGAGGGTCATTTCTCCCCATCTTATTTTCAGTTTTGGGTCCTTTACTGACTAGATTAATATAATGAAGAAAGTGGTAGTGATTCCCCACGAGGTGAACGCTTCACTGCAAAGGAATCCAGACACGGATCTAGATCCCCGTAAAAGCAGACTTAAAAGAATGGAAAGCGAATTGCTAGCCCTATTAAACAGTGAAAAAACACCTGATGAGAAAAGAATCTTATACCAAGAAGCTCTGCAGAAATTTCTTCACGAGTACGAAAATTATAAGAGCCCTACAGAGATTCCTGTGGTTATTAGGCACAGCATGGGGGACGATGGACATGGCGACATAGGATCTGTGCCCGACGATACAGCTGACCAACAAAAAAGATTAGCCACACAACATATCGAACATGTATTAAAAAGCACCCTCCCACATACATTGATGAGTAAAGGCTTAAGTCTTTATAATCTATTGAATGAGGATCCAGCCATACAATGGACCGATACAGGCGAGATCATTGTGGAAGGATCAAAGGTACAGGGATCGAATATCGTAGACATTGTCCATGATCTGGTGAGAAAGTGGGATAGGCCATCACCATCAGGATGGAAGCATATTAAAGCAAGACTACAACAAATAAATGTCCCTAAAACGTTGATAGGAAATCTGAACAGGTTAAAAGACTCGGAACATGCAACGCATGTGACACAATTGAAGGCGCCGTCACCCCCGGCGGTAACACCTTTGAAGAGGAGCAAGAAGAGGTTAAACCAACCCTACCCACGTGCCTCTAAAATACGCAAATGGCTAACGTATTAACTAAACGCTATTATGACATTTCTAACCCATCCTCTTACGGCGGCGTAGATAGACTGTACAGAAGTGTTTACGGAGTAGGAAAAAAAATGTTGAAAGATTTTTGAGGGAGCAGGACGCTTATACGCTTCATAAGCCTGTGAGAAAAAGGTTTAAAACAGCCAAGACAACGGCTTCCTCGATTGATTCTATTTGGCAAGCAGATTTAACAGACATGCAAAGATATTCTGTGTATAACGATGGTTACCGCTACATTCTATTCATAATAGACGTATTCTCTAGATATCTGTGGCTAGTTCCTCTGAAAAATAAATCACCTGAAACAGTTGCTAAAGCCACCAAAACGCTAATGTTAAAAGAAAACAGGGTTCCTGGCTATTTTTGTACGGATATGGGGAAGGAATTTATAGGCCGTGCTTTTCAGAACATGTTGACAGAGTTTAATATCAGCTATTACACAACCAATTCTATACATAAGGCTTCTTTAGCTGAAAGAGTTCAGCGCACCATAAAGGAACGCATGCACCGTTATTTTACACATAAAAACACATACAGATTTCTAGACATTCTGGAATCATTGGCATCATCCTACAACCGCTCACACCATCGCACGATTGGGACAACACCTAACGAAGTTTTAGAAAGAGGTACGCTCCCGAGGAGAGATGGATCACCACCACCACACACTGCGCGCTTCAAAATCAATGGTTATGTAAGGCTGTCGCGTTCGGGGAACAAATTCGCAAAGGGTTTTGAGCAAGGATGGACACGCGAGATTTTTAAAGTTAGGGCTATGAGACCTAAAGGTGAGAAAATGATGTATTACATTGAAGATTTGAATGGGGAAGAAATCTCAGGAGGCTTTTACCGATAGGAATTGCAGAAAGTTGCGTTTAATTTAGGAAAAAATGTGTTTAAAATTGAGAAAATTTTAGGAAGCAAAGGTTCAGGAAAGAGAAAAATGTACCTGGTGAAATGGCTAGGGTACCCAGAAAGCTTCAACACCTATATAAAAGCTGATGCAGTAATGAAGTTTAAATAGTATGCAACATGGCTCCTAACCATTTCTACGTCACACTCCCGTCCTCCTCGTCCCTGTCTGTACACCCTAACAACACACTAGCCAACTTTGTAACAGAACTCCACAAGCACATTGAATTGGGTCGTGATTCGTATGAGGTGGGGATATGCGAAATTCAGCTGGACACCATCTTTTTAAACATTGAACATAAAGAAACCGTTTTTACGATTCTTAGAGACATTGACGAGTGTGAAAAAGCTGGGGTAGCTATGGATGAAACTATGCGTATCGCTCGGAC
Source organism: Bathynomus jamesi (assembly GCA_023014485.1). Lineage (NCBI taxonomy): Eukaryota > Metazoa > Arthropoda > Malacostraca > Isopoda > Cirolanidae > Bathynomus > Bathynomus jamesi. Next base: position 11,223 of record JAJOZX010010081.1, read on the forward strand.
TAAGATTGCACGGTATTACAGTACAGAAGTAAGACTAGGACCGGGTCAATATGGTTCGGCCGAGGATGTTGTGAGAGGCTTAAACGTAAGTTTAAGAAACTCAAACCTTACGAATGATTTAGTATAAGAAATCGTAAACAACCCTGCACATACACTAATCCTAAAATCAAAGACTAACAGACGTATTAAAGACCATAGAAAGTTCCAAATTCTAGCCAATGGCCGGTATAGTGCAGCCTTCCAAAGAGAGACATTTCACGAGACACAGCATGACTTGTCCAGATTAATGTATCAATTGAAGATGGAGAAATTGGCTGAAAGGTCCCCAGACATGTGCTATATTTACAGTAATATAGTGGAGCACCAGTTTGTTGGGGATACCCAGGCACGCCTGCTGCGCATTGCTCACATCCCCAACCATAGAGGAAGGAGTTTGAGTATTACATATGACAGACCCCATTATGTGAATGTCGAAACTAATTTAATAACCAATATCTCATATATATAAGAACGATTGAGGGTGAAAACTTCCCATTCGGTAACGGGAGCTTAACAGTGAAGCTACACTTTCGACGCACTGAGTTATAATGGATAGAAAGCCTTTCACCGTCTATCGAGGGGTGAGATGCCAGCGCGGTAGTGGACTTGGATCCATTTTTTCATCCATACTACGTACGGCTGTTCCTTTGATGAAGAGGGGGGCCAGATACCTTGGAAGGAAAGCGCTACAATCAGGCCTTAACACTGCAGAAGACATATTGGCCGGGGCTAAACCTAAAGAAGCTCTAAAAAAACATTTAAAGCGTACACGGGACGAAATCATCAAAGATGCAAAGAGAAAAATGCGTGGTGGGGGAAGAAAAAGAAGAGGGCTCCCCGGAAGAAGAAGGGGTCACGTGGTATTAAACGTAAAAGGCTATCAAAAAAGAAATGCTGTAAGCGAATGAAACCTATGGTTGACCACTTTTTTGACTGATATAAGCTAAGGACATTGATCTCATGAATCATAGTTTGTTTACCACTTGTCGAGAGAGGAGTCACTATTTCGCCATGGCACGCTTCATCCACCCATGTAGTTCACAATGCTGTAAATCGGAGCTGTCCCTTTTTGAGCTGCCTCCAACCCAAGTTTCTATTGAGCACAGTGACTTTATTACAATTAACCCTTTAAACACAATTAGTTCCCCGAGTGCACCTATAGAATTCGTGATACCCAGCTCAGGCCCTTACTTTTTTGATCCAAGCTGTGTGCACATGTACGCTAAGCTACGTATAGCCCATTCTGATGGAACGGTCTGCGATGACAAATATGCTGTATACCCTGAAACAAACTTTCTGCACTCCATATTCAACCAGTGTGACGTATATTTAAATCAGACCAACATATCGGCAGGCACGGGGTACAATCATCTACGAGCCTATCTGGAAAATGTCCTCAACTTTTCCAAAGAAGCGAAGGCTACCTTTTTAAGTGCCGAGGGATATTATCAAACTAAAGATGAAAATAGTATAAAGGACAAATTTAAAAATTCTAAAAAGAAAATATACTAGTGTTTTGGACGGTTGCACACAGATTTCACTTTCCAGGAGAAGTTGCTTGTGAACGGGGTGGATATGAAAATAAAGCTCATCCGCACGAGTCCTGAGATCTGCTTAAATCTGGATGCTGATCAAGAAGAGGGTGCAAAGCCCGTTGTGGTTCACATTATGGACACATACCTCCGCGTACGGCGAGTGAAATTAAGTTCACCAAAACAACTAGAAATTGAGAAAAATTTACTAAACGCTACAGTGAAATATCCTATTAACAGAGAGCAAATCAAACTATATACGGTTCCTGCAGGGTTGGCATCGAAGCAGATAGAAAACATTGCCCTGGGAAATTTTCATAAAAGGATATTAATCGGCATGCAGGACCATGCTTCGGTGAATGGAAAATATAAAAAGAGTGCCTTTAAATTCGAGAATTTCGGACTTAAAAATATAACTCTATACGTTAATGGCACTGCTTTGGGTGGAACAATGGGTACGGACTATTCATCAGACGCTGTGTTACCTCTTTGTGCCAGAGCCTATAGTAATCTGACCCATATTGCAGGTGATTGTGATGAGCTTGGTAATGGGGTAACGCAGGAAGACTTCATTGATCAATTTAACCTTTATCCGTTTGACATTACACCTGACTTCTCTGCTAGCGTAAATACCCATTTAACCCCACAGCAGAGCGGAAACATCTCAGTGCGGCTGGAATTCGCCAAGCCTATAGACGCTCCTATTAGTGTACTAGTAATACACTTCAGAAAGTAATGGAACGAGTCATACGTTCCAAATTTATCGGCGTGTTTGCGAAAAATGAAACATTGAGTTTGCCAAGTACGCGAGAATGCGGTAGTCTTATTGTGAACACAGATGTCATCGGTAATGAAGGGATTCACTGGATCGCTGTCTATTTTAAAAATAGACAGCGCCTGTACTCTTTTGATTCACTCGGTACTCAACCCTGGAGTGACCCTATTATTGTAAAATTTCTCGCTCAGTTACATATTCCCGAAGTTGTATGGAACGCATTTCGTATACAAGGATATTTTAGTAATGTTTGCGGAATGTACTGCGTCTCATTTCTCACGCATATGTCATGTGATAAAGAATTTACAAATTTTTTAAATTTATTTGACCCGTGTCACACTCGCCGAAACGATGAAATCGTATGCAGACAGATAAAAATCCGTTTTCCAATTGTACGTACTCGTTGTATAGTATAATGTTTTTGTTCGTATATTTGTAACGGTATATTCTGTAGTTGGTTATTGTACTGATTTCTTTCATTTAATAAATTTATGAAAATATATTGTCTTCTTACCCCAAAAAGCTCGAAAAACACTTACATTATTTCGGTGTGACATTGCTGACTGATCAGTATATCCTCCGTGTTCATGACACGAGATTCTTCAAAAGATTGTATAACACGTGTCAAATCCTCATCGGACCTTAAATGAATAATGTTCATTCTTTTAAAACATATACAGAGTATACAGGCAGATCCCCATTATGTGAAGATATCTTTGGTTCATTTAAGAGGAATAACATTGATTACCATAAAAAATTTCGATTTTAGCATAATGGGGATAAGAGGTAAAACCAAATAACATTGCCATAAAAAAAATTTCGATTTTTGGCGAGTATCTAAATGAAGTATTTGACGAGATACTACAACCCTCCATATATATATATATATATATATATATATATATAAATCGAATTATAGTCACTTACATTTCTATGGTAGTCCCTTGCGTCGGATTGTAAGGAGCGTCACTGCAAATATCTTCAACGGTTTGCGTTGGAAATAATTCATCACGGTCAATCGCGTTAAAAAGATTAATTGCCGTTAATGCTGCAGTGTCACTTTCTTCATACAAATCCGGGGAGACGTACAGGTCCATGGTGGAGGATGTGTGACATTGCTGACTGATCAGTATATCCTCCGTGTTCATGACACGAGATTCTTCAAAAGATTGTATAACACGTGTCAAATCCTCATCGGACCTTAAAGGAATAATGTTCTTTCTTTTAAAACATATACAGAGTATTCAGACAGATCCCCATTATGTGAAGATATCTTTGGTTCATTTAAGAGGAATAACATTGATTACCATAAAAAATTTCGATTTTAGCATAATGGGGATAAGAGGTAAAACCAAATAACATTGATTGCCATAAAAAAAATTTCGATTTTTGCCGAGTATCTAAATGAAGTATTTGGCGAGATACTACAACCCTCCATATATATATATATAAATCGAATTATAGTCACTTACATTTCTATGGTAGTCCCTTGCGTCGGGTTGTAAGGAGCGTCACTGCAAATATCTTCAACGGTTTGCGTTGGAAATAATTCATCACGGTCAATCGCGTTAAAAAGATTAATTGCCGTTAATGCTGCAGTGTCACTTTCTTCATACAAATCCGGGGAGACGTACAGGTCCATGGTGAAGGGAACGATTATTCACTGACGCGAAAATAGCTACTGTTACTCCCAACTGAAAAATATCCCCTTTTATATGCACAATCGCCAAGCTCCGCCCCAAAAGACCAGATGTTCGTAGTGATTGGCTGCCGATGTAGCTGGGTGGAGCTATGACGTGTACCAATCCGCTATAACGGGGCCGGACGACTAATGACATCTTTATATTTTCTCAAAGAAATATATCCTAATTATATTTTTAAAAAAGCATTCGGTTTCCACATTAAACTGTGGGTCTGAGGTGGAGTGAAAACTTTACCCGTTGTTACAATTCGAGCTAGTTGTTATTATTACTAAAGAGAAAATCATGCATGCTTTTCGGTCATACTACTGCCTCGGATCAAATGATCCTGTTATTTTAAATCCGGTTCAATAATTCTGTTATGTTGAAATGTGGAAGAGTAAGCAACGACTCACTGACGAGATGTATTTCGATCCACAGAACAGCTGTTCACTGAAGGCTGCATGTTCCACATTTTATAATAAAGAAATTGTAAATATATCCTAATTATATTTTTAAAAGAGCATTCGGTTTCCGCTCGGTCATGCTTTGGGGGAGAACTCCGCCTCCAAGTTGCATGCCCCTTGCAACCCCGGTTGGCAACAAAGGGCCCTTTGGGGGGGATTTTTTATTTTTTATTTATTTTTTTAATATTTTTTGCAACACCCCCCTTTGCAACAACCCCCACCCCTTTGCAACATTACATAATCACTTGCAACATTCCTGCACTCTAACCTTTTGCGGCTATACTACTGAGAACAATGGCCATCTACAACCTCAGCTGCAGATCGGCCAGAAAGGAAATTAGAGAGGAAAGCACAGATACACGGAGAGAAACCGAAGGAGGGCAGTTTGGAAATTAAGGATTTGCGCTAGACTCTATCAAAAGCTTTTGATGTCTAGCGCAAGAGCAAAGGTTTCACCGAGATCCCGAAAGGAAAATGATTAAGAGTCAGAGAGATGTGCAAGAAGATCGCCACTAGAGCGTCCATTCGGGACCCCATACTGACGATCTGAAATAAGATTGTGAGAAGAGAGGTGTTTAAGAATCTTTTTATTAAGGATAGATTCAAAAACTTTAGAAAAGCAAGAAATCAAAGCAATTGGACGACAGCTGGAGGGCTGACAGAGCGGTCACCCCTCGTTGGGACAGGCTGAATGAAAACGAACTTCCAGCAGGAAGGAAAAGTAATAACAGTGCTGGGATTAGCGGCGCTAACATTTTATTAGTAATACTGTTAGCGCCACTAATTTTCAAAATTGTTATCGAAACAGGTAACGGCGCTAAGTTTTTAGAGAAAGTCAGTCGCTAACTGCTAATCGCTAATTTTTCAAAACCACTTGTACTAAAATTTGGTTCGCCGACTGCAATCCCAATTATAAAAGACTGAGGCAGCACTAACTGCAAGTTCATCATGACATCAGCATGTAGAGGTTGTAAGCTGCAACTTGTTGGACAGACACTCTATATCCACTGCTCTGCTTGTAGCAAAACATGTTGCCTGTTACGGACGGAAGGCAGAACATATATAAATTGGGGTGGTTTCAGAAAAAATTAGCGACAAAATTAGCGTTAGCGTTAACGACGCAAACTGTTGAAATGCTTAGCGTTAGCGTTAACGACGCAAACTGTTGAAATGCTTAGCGTTAGCGTTAACTACGCAAACTGTTGAAATGCCTAGCGTTAGCGTTAACGACTCAAACTGTTGGAATGCTTAGCGTTAGCGTTAACGACGCAAACTGTTGAAATGCTGAGCGTTAGCGTTAACGACGCTAAATTTTATGGTACAGTAGTTAGCGTTAACGATAAAGGCGCTAACTTTAGGAGTTAGCGGGCACAGCACTGAGTAATAATATATATATAATATGTAAAGGATAGAAAATAGGGGAAGTAATAAGGTAGAAAAAGGTCCTTTCATGGAAGGAGTAATCAATATTTCATTTTGTAAAATAAGGAAATATTATTTTTGGTATTAGGATCATGGAACTATTGCATGAAGTAATTAATCTTATATATATATACACACTGCTTTGTAAAGGTTTTTCACAGCCTGACTTCATGATACAGATACCAATAGTTTCCTTAATCATAAACCATATAAATTAATGTTAAAAGTTCCTAATATATTACGCCATAGCTATAATATGCCTCACTTATTTGTATTTTTGTAACTTTAAAATTGTATCATCATTTGTATTGTTCACCATTTTTCTTTTCTATTATTTCTATTATTATTTCTACTATAATTTTCTATTATTTTAAAGACTATTTCAATTTTCATTTGTAATAAGAGTTAATGTAAATGCAACTTTTTTTTTTTTTTTACAAATTCTATTTATATTTCTTATTTTCCTTTGTAAAAATAGAAATGAATACCAAAGACTTTTGCCTGAAAACTGAAAAGCTGTCATGGTTCCCAACGGCATATTTAGATAAGAATACTGTAATTAAACAACAAAAATTAAACGTTAATCCCAACATTGTGTAAACCAGTATGGATGTAATGTATATCAAATGTAATGTGTTCTTTCTGAATAAAGATTATTATTATTATTATTATTATTATTATTATTATTATTATTAACAACTTCTCGACTGGACTAAGACCAACATCAAGAATGTCATTGTAGAAACATTTCGATAAATATAGGATGGAATTGGGACCTCAGCGTATCTATGCGAGGATTTCAAAAAGAGTATTTAAACTTTATCAGATTTATGTGTTGATTATATTGTATGCTGAATTTCAGGATGAAGCGTTTCTTCAGTAAATTCATCAATATTCTTTGTGTAAAGTATGAGAGCAAACGTTTAAGTACTGGAAAAATACAACGTTTTACTCTGAGATACTGGGTTCAGTTTTCATTTTGATGAACTTTGCTCTTTTTTCTATTTCCATGATTGAAATATTGTTCCGAAGCGCGCTAGTTCGCGTGAAGTAAAGCATATGCTAATATCATTATACAAAAGAGGTTATAGTCGAAGGGAAATAAGTGTAAACACGAAGGTGTTCAAAAACTGATTACGTGACAATGAATATGAGACCACTGATGATAAAAGCATGTCTGGAAGACCATCAAAGCTATCAAAATATGATATCGAATAATTGATGGCTAGGCTGTGAAGGTGCGCAGGCAACACTCCAACAGTCTTCCCGCCTTGCATCGAGAAATGACACGCGCAACACTGTTGAGCTGTGTTTGCCCGTGAATTTCAAAGCTTTATCAAAGTCACCTCGTTTCATTAAGGTTTGTTTTATTATTAACCGATGCCTAGTTTACTAAGAGAGGGACGTAACTTTAGCAGCTATCTTGATGCAGTACTACGAGAAACTATAATAGTATCAAAGTTTACTCATCCAATGTCAGACAAACTGCTTCAAGAAAGAAAAAAGTATACTTCCGAAGAGGATATGAAAATTACAAGAGAATATATGAGGCCCTCCTTGGAAGAACTGACTAAATTTCGTCGAAACATCTTCAAAAGATCAAAAGTTATGGCACTTCAAATTTGGTACAACTTTAACTGCGTTTTCTGGTGTTTTTTACTTTTGTCACTTAGCTACTTTTTCAAAAGAGGGCCTTATATGTCATAGATGACAAATTTGATATGCCAGATATGCAAGTAATACAGAACTGCAAAAGAAAGAGTATGAAACAGGCAGCAACACGCAAATTACATCAAACATGAAGTCAGCGATCTGAGAGTGATAATGTCATTAGTCGCAGAGTTCAAGTTGATGGGGTTTTTTAACCACCTCCTCCGAAGCCATATGACGGAGATGACCTACAGCTTTACGTTTGATCCGAATCCAAGGGTCGCTACATATACTGGGCGCAGTGTACGGTCTCCCATCCAACTACTACCCAGACCCACTGTCGCTTAACTTCGTTGATCAATGAGAATAGCTGTTACAACATTGACCACGGCGAAGCCCTGCAGAGTTCAGAGATCATTCCTTTAAAATATCAATGGGAGTTATTCGCATGGAGGAATTTTCATATCAGAAGAGCGAACATCGTTCAAAAAACGGGTGAGTTTGGTTTTAACGGAAATTGAATATAGAGCTCCGTTCTCAAGTTCGAACACAGGAAACGAGATATCTCTGCAAAGTGAAGCTCTACAAAAAAACCCTACCTCTAAAATAAAATAAAGGATGAAGATTCCTGGTCATTTCTAAAATTCGTGAAATTGTATTCACTGGAAAGACGCCGTGGGCGATACGGGATAATACCATTTCCTAATTGCAAAAACGAAATGAAAAAAACGTTCAAGAAAGGTTTTGCATTGTTCCTTCAGAAAGAGGATGGGAAATTCGGAGTATGTTCGAGGCCCAAACTTTAATATCTTACCCAAGAAATTGCGTAAACTGCGAAATATTCACTTAACATATTAAAAAAGAAAATCGCCTTGACACATTTCGCCAGGTCCCACACCAGCCGCGCTGGCAGATTATGTGAAAATAGAAAACAACTCTCCTTTATCAAACCACAAATGAAAAAGAGGTACTACAGTACCTAGTAAGCCTGTCTCTATATGCCCAACTTATGAAGTAACTATGAAAACGAGCCCAAATTGCCGATTCCATTTATTCAGTTTAATTAATGGAAGTTTATTGATAACACGAAAGGAATATTACATGTCAATACCATTCCTGTGTTCGTTTTTTTTTCACCCATACTACTGATATCAGGAACAACTGGTGATAGATTTCGACGCAAATCATTCCCGGCGCTTAATCTCTGACAGCGTTTAGAGCTACGAGCAGATAGATAATCCCGTCTTGCAAAGATACGTCCTGGCGAAAGGCATAAAAAACTTGACAGTTCGTTCTGATTGATCCGAATGGTCCTTCATGCCTTGCGGCCAGAAATTTGCCAAAGGTTTGCGCACGAACTCTAATTTGAGCCCACCATTAGTAGAAGTATCTAAAAGGTTCTCTTGTTCACGCATTGATAGATAGGGGATTGGGAGAGACATCTGAAATAGATTTCGTACCCAGGCACTTGAAGTGTCCATTTCAGGGAAGTATTCTTGAAGTTAGTGGCTAAGTCAGTGGCATTTAACCTTTTTCGCACTGTTACCCCTTGAGCTAGTTATCCCCCTCCCCTTTTTTTTTTGAGAAAAGGGAAATTAGAAAACAATAAAAAAATGTTAGTGGAACCATAACTTAGTTTTTTTAGGGGGGAGGGGGACAATGATGCCAGGTCGTTACCCCCGAAAAAGGCTGAATTACCCCGAGGTTAAATACCACTGTTCTAACTGCTTAATGAATGTAACGGTCACACCGTTTTGCATACCATTCATTGAGAGAAATTTTTGTAGACAAGAATCGCTCTATATTTCCATGCAGAGAACTGACAAAAAAAAAAAAAAAAAAAAAAAAAACCTAAGCTGTCTTAAACCTAAGCTGTCTTATCTAAAGTAACTGGCGTCGAACCCTCGACTCGTTATACATCCAGCTACCGAACAAGCACAATTTTATGGTTGTTCGATTACTCGTAGAATTTAATTATAAATCGGAGCCTACTACCGCCAGATCGCTTCGACGTGTGATTTTAATTTCTCAAACATTATATTTCTCATTTATATTTTGTCAAAATAATTATGAAATTCACAAATGAATCGTAGCTACCAATTAGGCAGTTATTTTCGAATTTTTTTTTCACTTGTGAACCCTTAATTAAGGACAAACAGATGATCTTCAGCGTTTGAATGGAGATTCAAAATTACTACTTTGATTACTAACACGCATTATTCTATGTTGAAAATTCATCATCCATCATTATGAAAATTATCCCGCGTACTCCATGAGGAGGAAAGTTCATATACTCCAGTTTGAAAATTGTTCATATATATTTATATACGAGAAAAATCCTTTATATATATAATATAGTGTGTTTATATAATATATAGATATATAAATAGATAGTTTAAAGAGAAAGTAAAAGCTTCATTCATTTTACAAAGTAGTGCTTCGCCCATTCAGGGTATCAGCAGCTGGTAGCATTATTGCCAAGTATTGTATATAAAGGGTCAGTGTACTAACGAGGCTTCCGTGCGCGGTTCATCACCACTGGAAACAACAATGTTTTGATTTATAATCGAATGAGTGATTAAATTCATAATAATTTCCGAGCTTATGTCGTTAAGCTGTGTTACAGACATTCTTGGATGTATAGGTCAGAGTGTACATAGGCGGATCTAGAGGGGGGACCAGGGGGCTTAATTGAAGCAACGGGGCTTAATTTGGAGGCCCCATACATCCTGATTAAACGAAATTAGGTAAAACGTTTGAATACTTATGTCCACGTTACGTTTCAATTAAGCCCCGAAGCTTCAATTAAGCCCCTTAGGCATCCGCCTATGAGAGTGCGTACTAGTTCCTCGGAACCAATAGACCAGCACAAGTTCGTGTTTCCTCCCCGCGGTAACAAATATACCCGTTCTTATCACAAACATATTCGTATCACCTGTGCTTTCTCTTCACAAATTAGACCAGGAAATTTGAATATTTGTAATTCCAAACCTTCCTTTTATAAGGGTCTGTATATTGTTGAAATGATTGAATTGATATTACGTTTATTTCAATATAAAACTAAGACAAATTAAAAAATAAAATTACGTACAATATAAAATTTCTTCGTTTGTCTCAACCCTTTACTACACAGAGGTCTTTTCCGAGACTGAATAACATCGTCTGGCGTTAACCAGAACAAAATCAGTAAAGTTAACACTGTGCGCTAAAAGTTTAACTTCTTCAGTGAAGGGATTTGGCCAGATGTATTTTAATTTTCTTTTATATACAAGCAGAGGCTTCGGCTCCCTGCCCTACGGGCGGGGCTTGTGCTTCGCAAACTCGCCTAGAGGTGAGGGCACCTTCGCAGAGTACCGAGATGAAGACAAAAATATTATTTTATATTTTAAATATAGCTTCACAAATTTTTAACCCACTGGCTCAGAATGCGAAGCTCAAAAGTTTAGGGTTACCCCTTTGGGGGGAGGTAATTCTCCCTCCCCCCCAAAAAACCCCTCACCCACCTTTATGAAACTTTGGGGCTAACCCCCACCCCCTTGTTACATAACCGCCTCTCCCACATTACCCCCCCACATTACCCCAGCCCCTTCCCCATTACCCCCCACCCAGAGGTCATTCTCCCCTCAAAACCCCCTCACTCCCCTTTATGAAACTTGGGGGATAACCCCACCCCATTGTTGCATAACCCACTCCCCCATTAACCGCACCCCTCCCCCAGAGGAGGCAACTTGGGGGCTAACCCCCACCCCCATTGTTGCATAAAATGTTTGGAACATTGCGGGTCATTTTTTTTTAAACCGGACACGGATGGAAACAGGAAATGGAAGGAATTGTAAGGCTTTTTTTTAATAGTTCAAGGATTAACCGATTTGGATTACATTTTTACAGTTTGATATCATAAAGTCGCTCGAAATTTTATTTAAATCGATTGGCAAATGGGTTTTTTCGGTTGCCACGGCAACGGAAACAAGGCATACGTATAAAAAATGAAAGACTGCATTTGTCTTTTACGTTTTAATTTTTATAATTTCAGAATTTATAACGTAACTCTTAAAATGTTTTTAATGTAATATCTATTTTATAATTCTTTTGTAATTATTTTTTTAAATTTTACTTATCTTTTATTTTTTTATAATTTTAAAAATTTATAATTTATCTTTTTGAATCTTTTACTGTAAGACTTATTTAATAAATTCTTAGTTCGTTTTAAGAAATTTTTGTTTATCTTTTATGATACTATTTAGAATTTGCTCTGAAGATGAGGGTTGTATCCCTCGAAACGTTGGATTTATATTAGTCATGCTGATGTTGCGTCCTTGGTCTTCCTTTTTATTATACGTTTAAGGTTCCCAAGAAACAAACCTATGAATTCTATATTCAGTTTAATATATATATATATATTACTTTTGATGACGACGGCTCAGGATCGATTTGCGGTCAACTCCTGTGTAGCATCTCGGTTCATTTGGGGGAATTTGATGGCTGAGAGAGTTGCTTTCTTCTCTTATCTTGCTCTCGTAACCACCTACGAATGGTCAGAGAATTTTGCTCTTGAAATTTTTCAGATTGTATACTGGAGGTTCCTTAATTTTTTCAGCCACTCAGTATATTTTGCCCCTTTTTTTTTTCTTTCCAAGTTTCCTTGTAAGTTCCAGAAATTTTGTACATAAGTAGTTACATACCTTTTTTACAAGTTTTTTTTTTCCACATAGTCTCCATCCTTTTCTACGGCTTTCCTCCACCTCGAAACAAGAGTCTTTATTCCTTGCTAGTAAAAGTCCGCTGGGTTCCGCTGGAGCCACCTCTTAACCTCCTCAACAACCTCATCGTCACTCTGAAACTTTCTTCCACGAATAGCATCCTTCATTGGCCCAAACAAATGGAAGTCTGAAGGTGCCAGATCCGGGATGTATGGAGGGTGGGGTAACATAGTCAAGCGCATTTTTGTGATGGCCTCTTTTGTTTGCAAACTGTTGTGTGGTTTTGCGTTATCGTGCAAAAGAAGGACGTCTTCCAGTTTTCTCTCCGGTCGAACTCGCTTTATACGTCTCTGGCGTCTCTGTAGGGTAGCAATATATACTTCTGAGATGATTGTTTGTCCTTTCTTCATAATGTCCACCAGAATCACCCTTTTCATGTCCTAGAAGATGGTGGTAACCTTTCGTGCAGAGGGAGTCATTTTTAACTTTTTCTCGCGTGGGGAGTCTGCGTGATGCCACTCCATGGATTGGCGTTTTGTTTCAGGTTCAAAGTGGTGTACCCAAGTCTCATCCCCAGTCACAGTTCGTGAAAGGAAGTTATCCCCTTCTGTCTCGTATCGAACCAACGATTCGAAAGCAATTTCTTTTCTTTGGGCTTTGTGATCTTCAGTCAGTTCGCGAGGAACAAAACGTGAACACAGTTTTGAGTATCCCAGTTGCTGAATTATCGTATTCATACTTCCTTCACTAATAGCTCCTTGTATGTGACGCACCGATTTGATGAATGATGGTGTTAGCACGTTGCACAGTGTGAGATGTCACAGCCGATGCCAGGCCACCGCTGCGTGGCTCATCATCGAGGCTGGCTCTCTCTCTCTTCGATGATCTCTCACGTTTAGACCAGCGTCCAACTGTGCTTCGATCAACATCATCTCCGTAAACGTTTGTTGTTGTTGTTGTTTAGCCGATCAGCCCACCCTGATCGAGCAAGCCGGCGGCACGCAGGTAACCGATCGCCCTCTCCGGAGTGGACCAGAGGTTCAGCGCACTAGTGATGTTGTGTTGTGTTCGTTGTTGTGCTAGAGCGGTACAGTCCGTCATAATGTGTTCAATTGTTTGTGGTGTGTCTTGGCACAGGTGGCAGGTGTCGTCTATGGAGTTGTCTAGTCTGTGTTTATATGTCCGTAAGTTTGGGTGATGTCCACATCGGAATCGTGCTAAGTTAACTCGATCCGATCTGCTCAGGCTGATCTCTGACCTGTTAATGGGTGGCGGCTTCGCACCTAGGACCGCATTCGGACCGAGTCGTGTCAGTGCTTTGTGGGTTAGGTGTGTGTGTATGTGTTTTCTGTACTGTGTGATGTCTGTGGGGCGTGGTATGGAATGGAGTATTTCGTTATAATATCTCTCTGGTGTTACCTTAATGGTGCGAGGTGTTGGTGCATGATTGTACATGTAGTGGCAAGGGTGTTGTGGGTTAGTTGTCGCTGCTGCCATGAATTGTGTTCCCCTCATGTCTAAATGTTCCCTAACTTTTAGTATTTTTGTTTCTGTGTGCAGGTGTTCTATTGGTGTTGTTTGAGTGCATCCTGTAATGATACGAAGTGCGTTGTTTTGTATTGTTTGTAAGGTGTTTATGTGTGTGTTTGAGATAATGGGTGCCCAGCATGGGCTAGCATAGTCCATAACTGAGCGAATATATTGTTTGTATATGAGTGATGTTGTTTCCTGCTGGTGTCCAAAGTTTGTGCCTGTTAGTACCCTAAGCGTGTTAAGTCTTGACGTACATTTGGTTTTAATGTCCTGAATGTGGTTTGCAAAAGATAATGATGTGTTGTATGTGACACCAAGTATTTTGGTTCTGTGAGTGTGTGGAATGTTGATGTTGTTTAGTGTAAGCTGTGGAATTACCTGGTGTTCTTTTGTGTTGCTTGTAAGCAAGGTGATGGTTGATTTTGTGGGCGCTACTTTGAGTCTATTGTGTGTGAGCCAGTCTTGTATACTGTTTATGTATGTTTGTAGGTTATTTGTAGCGGTGTCGATGTTGTTGTGGGTGGATGTTAGAGTGATATCATCTGCATATGATGATAAGGTAAGCTTGTTATCTATGGGTGTTGGAATGTCATGCATGTATAAGTTGAAGAGTGTTGGTGAGAGAACAGAGCCTTGAGGGACCCCGTTCGGAAAAGCTTGTTTTTGATGACTTGCCATTAAATGTGACATGTGAGTATCTTCCTGAGAGATAGTTGCTCAGCCACCTTTTGGTGTTATTGTGCATGTTTGTGTTGAGTATTTTGTTTATGAGAGGGAAGCGTGGGATAGCATCAAATGCTTTACTAATGTCTATTGTTGCTAATAGTGTACGTTGAGCTGGTCTTCTGGAGTTGATGCCATCCATGATGTGCTGCGTGAGGTTAGTGAGTAATGTCGTGGTTGAGTGGTGAGGTCTGAATCCATGTTGAGTAGGCGATAGTGGTATGTGTGGGTTGGTGATTTGTAAGATTAGTCTTTCTGTTACTTTGGAAGGTGTGCATAGTAAAGTAATGGGTCTATAGGAAGCTGGTTCTGTTGGATTTTTGTTTGGTTTGAGTAGTGTAATAATTTTACCTTGTTTCCATATGTCAGGAATAATAGTGTTGGTATGAATATGTGCTGATATTTGCGAGAGCTAATATTCCTTGTGGGCCCAAGTGTTTAAGGTGTATGTTAGATATGTTGTCTGGTCCAGTAGCCTTTGAATTCTTAATGTTTTTGATGATCTTGGTGGTCTGGTCTGTATTGAAGGGTGTAATGGTCATGTCGAGTCTGTAGGTTTTCTTGTGTCTGGCTGTTTGTCTGTCTGCATGTTTCTGGTTGTTGTCTCTGTTTAAGTGACTTATCTTTGCGTAGTGATTAACTAGAATGTTAGCTTGTTGTGTGTATGTTGGGATATTATTTTGGCTGCGACAGATAGCCGCGTGTGAGGTGTGAATGCCGCTGTTAGAGTGGGTAATGCTGTTTATAGTCTTGTATAGCCTGTATGTATCTGTGGAGTGGTTTAGTGTTATGAATTCCCTGAATGTTTCTGTTTGTTTTTCTTTGAGTTTGTTGTTTATTTCTGTGTTGAGCTGTTGTATCTGCTGTTTTATGGCTTCTGTGTGTGGTGTTTGTGTGTTATATTTGAGGTTGTTACGTTGCCTTATGAGGTGGGCTATTTCTCTAGTGTAATTTGGGTTGTATTTCCTAATGTTGCCCTTGGGTATGTATTTGTTTGCATTATTGATAATCTGATTAAATGTATTGAGTGTTGTATCGATGTTTATGATGGGTGTGCTGTTTAATGTGGTGAATTGTTCCTCAGTCTGTATTTTGAACTGTTCCCAATCATCTTTCTTGTAATTTCTGTAAGTGTGCCTAAGGCTGTTGGGGCGTTTAAAAGCAGTTTTATACAAGGAGGGGAGGTTCAAACTGAAAAAAATCCGGTATGTGAAGCGCAGAAAGTTCAAACTTACGGCCCAAACAACATTTCAGCCCATGGCCTATTATTTAACTAAGAAAAAAGGGTGAGGCTAAATATATTGAGTACCCCTAGTGTGTGTGTGTGTGTGTGTATATATATATATATATATATATATATATATATATATATATATATATATATACTGTATATACAGGAGATAAGGAGGAGATTGTAGATACCAATCGACCAGGGAAGTACTCCAGTGGGGAAGGGGGACGTTAGGCAGGAGATAGGAAGTGCTGGAACTCCCGTTTCTCCTATTACTCTCCTCTTTAGCTGATCCTTTTTCTCTCTCTCATCTACCCTGTCAGCAGTCCAGCATGCTCTCAGACACATGCTTCTCCCTCTCTTCTTCACTCTACACATACATGCATTTTACACACTACACAATTTTTCCAAATTTATATAGGAAAAATAGTGGCATCGTGAGCCTCGGAGACCGTGATTTTTGCTATTTCTTATAAACGGGGGGCATTTTTGCGGGCACACGCCCTTGACTTCTCCTTTGTACATATATATATACTGTATGTGCTGCTGGTGGGGTGTGGTTCGGATTCCACGTTAAACTGTACGTCTAAGGTGGAGTGACAAGCTTGACCTTTGTCAGAATGAACAATTCGGGCGGAAGCCAAACCAAGGTTATTCAGTATATATATTATGTATCTATAAGAGGTGGGAGTAAGATATGAAGATATCTTCCAACTAATTATAATTTTTTTTTTACATTTTAATAAATTTTGAGTGTATTTTTCTTAAAATTTTCGTAGGCGAACTTTTTTCCGCCAATGTAAATTTAATTAACGTATTAAACAAATCTTTTAAACTAGAAATTTATATAAAATAACGTGCAAGTATTAAATATGTAAAAGTAATTATTAGTTTTAATTAGTCTCTGCATGAAAAGAAAACGGAAAACACTTTCAACCCAGACTAAAATAAATAAATAAAATTCAGTAAAAAAAAAAAAAATAATGTGCCCACACTTTAATTTTCATTCTATAAATTATTCAGTATACCCACAGCCTAAACCCACACATTTTATACGTGTGCATAAGAAAAATTAAATAAACTTGCAAAAACGCATTTTATAATAAGCATTTTTACATAAAAAAAAAGTGAGGTAATTTGTATTCAAATTTAATTACTGGAAACGTGTATGAAACATGTTTTATACAACAAAAATTTTAAGTTTGTTGTTTATCATGAAACACACACACACACACACATATGATCATATGATGCAGTTTTGGGCCCCAGATGCACACCTCCGCGTAAGCGAGGTACCAACTTTTATAAATCCATATATCTAAGAAGGAAGGTAACCGAACCTAATTTAACTTAACCTAATTTAACTTAACCTAATTTAACTTAACCTAATTTAACTTAACCTAATTTAACTTAACCTAACCTTAGCGCCATCGAATCGAGAAGGATTTTGGACCCAATTGAGGGCTCGAAGGAATATTCTAAGTCATTAAATAATTAGGTATTTGTTAATCGAACCAAACACACACACACACACACACACACACACACACACACACACACACAAGTTCGCTGATGACAAAATCGACAGAAGTATTCGGGCTCATGACAAATTTAAAAACCGGATACCATCTTATTCTCCTCTTGATTCACCGGACTCGGGACATCTGTATTGATTGTACCCCTTTGTCGGCGGTTCCATATATACTGTATATATGGAGAGAGAGAGAGAACCATCATAGTTTCATGGCTAGCGCCCTCACCGCAAAATATGCCGCAAGTGCCCAGCTCTGATATATATATATATATATCTAAAATGTCACCTTCAGTATCTGAGAAAAATAAACCCAAGCTGACATTCAGGTCTAACCCAATTAATTTTTGAAAACACGAAACGTCATAATAATGTTAAAAAATAGGAATTCAAATGTCACGTGATCACGATCGATATAATTTTTTAATATAATTTTATAAATTAAATTTATAATTTACTTTATTTAAGAAATTATTTAAGTTATATTATATAAAGAGACAAAACTGTCTTTGAAATTCAGGCACTCGCTTAGACGTCCAAATTATATCAATAATTTAGGGATTCTTTGATAATGTCCAAATTATATCAATAATTAAGGGAGTCTTTGTTATAATTTTTAGATCACATTTATTCATATATAAATTTTATATATAATTTTCGTAAGATCCTTTCGAGTGAAACTAAAAAAATGAGAATTTCATAAATTAATATAGATAAATAATTAAGCCGGATTCTCATTTCTCGTCTGTGTGTGTATGACGTAAGAATAGGTAAAATTGAATAAAACTGATTATAATCCAACTCAGTTTAATTTAACTACACCTAACCTAACCTAACACAATTTATATTACCCTAAGCTATAAAAATAGGAGTTTATCTATCTTCCCCTTTATTTTATTACATCTCGCCAAAAGCTTACAACAACCAACCGACTGAGCTTCATTTTCATAAAGTTTAAAGTTTACCTATTTCGAGTGGTGTACAGGACATTCACCCCAACTTTGATATCTTTTTCATTTTAGTAAATAACCATGACAGGTCGCAAAGTAATCTTTAAGAGGCGTCATAGATCGAATAATAAAAAGGTCGTGCAATCTCAAGGTGTAGAATCAAGAGACCTTTTTTTCTTTACTGGGACAATAAACGTTGAATGGTATCAACTCCTAATTCAGAATTTGTAGCTCACCTGCAGATTGACGAGAAGGACGCTTGGGTACAACAAGATAGTGCCACGACCCGCCCACCATCGGTGACGCGTGACGACAATGGAACTGCTTCGTTTTTCAGAGACCATTCTGCTTCATCACAAAAGATCAGTGACCACATCGATCCTTGGACTTATTGCCGCCCAATTTTTCTTTGGCGATGCCCCAAATGGAGAGTTTATGCAAATTACTCGAAGAACCTCAATTCACTTAAGAACAATGTCGCCACGTGCACTGCGGGCACTGCGGGCACTGTGGGCATAACAGAAGGGAGACTAAACCTGTGAATACAAATATACGTCAGCGTGTAAAGACCTTTCCGGTAAAGTTTAGTTTCAAAATTATTTTAATATAACTTCCACGCTTTTGAGAAAACTGTACTACATATTCTCTCGTCTCCTACTGACGTTTCCCAGATTTTTAATTGAGACGTTACCGGGCTTATTTGCTAAATGATATGTCAAAGGGTGATAAAACGCCTTTCACCTCAAAAGAGGAAACTTTTTGCTGTAAAGCATGCAATACCCAGTCGGGTGATATAGAGTTAATATTCTAGAAGTTATGAATTTTTAATTTAAACCTGCATAACTTTTGGAGCACCCCATATATATATATATAAATATATATATATATATATATATATATATATCAAAGCTATTGACTTCTCCTTAGCGTTAGCGTCGCTGACTACGAATCTGTCGGTCCCAGGATCGAGATCCGATGACGGCAGGCGGCGCACATCAAACCCCAGCTATTCATCCTTCCACACAATAAAAATTGGTTGGTAGATAAATGGGTACCCTGGATAGTCTAGTGGTTAAGAACCTGGGCTGCTGGTCGGGAGGTCGTGAAATCGAGTCTTGGGCGAGGTCTTTGTAATTTCTGACCGCCCGTGGTGGGGCGTGGTTCGGATTCCACGTTGAACTGTAGGTCTAAGGTGTAATGACAAGCTTGACCTTCGTCAGAATGAATAATTCATGCTGAAACAAAACCAAGGTAACCAAGGATATATATATATATATATATATATATATCAACGTTTTGACAAATGTCGGTAAAAATAATGATGGGTGTTGTTTAACATCTTTTGCAACATCTAAAGTCATATGACGGAAGGAACCTACAGCTTTACTTGGGATCCGAACCACTGGTCGCTACATAGTCTGAACGCGGAGGATGGTCTCCCATCGAACATTTATTCGACCCAATGTCGCTTAACTTCGTTGGTCAACGGGAAGCGGTTTAATGACATTGGCTACAACGTAGCCCACAAATGTTGGTAAATTAACTCCGAAACAGAAAACAAAGGTTTTACTTTTTTCAAAGCTGCGCTCTGCCCATACATCCATTCAGAGTACGAGCAGCTCGCAGCCTTATTGCTAAATATATAGAGGGTCAATGTACTAACGAGGCTTCCGTACGTGGTTCATCGGCATTGGAAGCAACCAACGATGCTTTGAATGATCATAATCCAATAAACAGTCGAATTTCTAATTATTTCCTTGTTTGTGTCGTTATTTTGCAGACATTCCGGGCTTTATAAGTCTGGGTGCATGATTCGTCAGGAGCAGTAGACAACACAAGTACATTCGTATCACCTGAGGCTTGCTCGAAGAAACTGTACTAGTGTCTTTAGTTTATATCTGTGTAATACTAAAATAAAAGTACCAGTAACTATTTTAATTTGTTTATAACCATTTACACACACACACACAACACACACACACCTTGATTTTACTTCCGCCCGAATTGTTTATTAGCTTAACGCGGAATCCGAACCATGATCCATTACGGGTGGTCAGAAATTAGTCTCGCCTGGACTCGATCTCATGGCCTCCCGATCAGCAGCCCAGTGTCTTAACCACTTGGCTACCCAGGGTACCCATTTATCTACGAACTAATTTTATTGTATGGAAGGATGAACAGCTACGTTTGCTGCGCTCGGACGGCCGTCACCCGGTATCGAACTCGGAGCCGGTGGAATTGTAGTCAGCGATACTAACCACACCACCACCGAGGCGCGCATATATATATATATATATATATGAATCAATAAATCACGAACTTTATACAACCCTAAAAAAATTGAAAATCGATTCTGATCGCTTTCGTGTTTTACAAGACGTTCTCAGTATTATAAGACCTTGTAAGAGACGAAAGCGCTCGGAATCGTTTTTCATTTTCCTCGAGGGTTGTATTATATACATGGAAATATGTAAATAAATATATAATCTATAATTAATTAATTAAATAATAAATCAACTACTGGGAAAGAATACGTAAGTTAAATCTGTATTCCTTGGAAAGAAGAAGAAAGTATACCATAATTTACATATGGAAAATCATCGAAAAACTGGTACCAAACCTCAAACTAAACCCAATTACCATTCAAACAACGCTGGAAAATAGGAAAGGTAGAATGTATAGTGTTCCCAAACTAAAGGCCCGACGAGGGACATCTTCAACATTGAAGGAAAATAGCTTGGTTGTCAGGGGGCCAATACTTTTTAACTAGTTTCCAAAAACCCTCAGGAACGTCACATGGGTCAAAATCGAAATCTTCAAGAAAAGACTAGATGCCTGGCTAAGGACGGTACTAGATGAGCCGGGTGTACCTGGCTATGTACGATGAAAAGCGCAAGAGATCAAGTAGCTCCTTCACGAAGCCAAGCCTAGAAGCGGAGCCACCAGCTTGCCCTTCGTGTGAAAAGAAACCAACGCACGGAACTGCTACGAGGTTACGAGGTGTATATATATATATTCACAAGTTCAAATTTTTCAAGATTTCCTCATTTAAGGATTTTTTACTCTGAAAAAGTTGTTTTTTATGACTTAAGAACTTCAGAAATATATTCTGAAGTTGCAAATTTTAAGGTTAAAAATATTTTTTTGGAAATAAAAATTTTTTTACTTTCAATTTGAAGTTAGAAGATTCTAAATATTAAAAAATAAAAATATTTTGACTTCCAGTATACGTTTTGACCATAAGGAATATATATATATATATATATATATATATATATATATATATATGTATATGTATATAGTATATGTATATGTATATGTATATATGTATATATATATATATGTGGTGGCGCGAAAGTCAAGCATCATAGGAATTTTTAGTGTTGACTATAATATATTACTTTTTTTCTTTTAGGTAGGGGATGGCTGCGAAATTAACAATAGACGAGAGGGTGAGCTTAGTTTTAATGTATGGAATACCAGGTACAATAAATCGATGAATCGGTACAGAATTTAAAAGTATGTAATTTTATGTCACTAAATAATTGAATTTAATTTAATACCGTAATTATTATATTTTGTTGTACCTGGTATTCCATACATTAAAACCAAGCTCACCCTCTCGTCTATTGTTAATTTCGCAGCCATCCCCTACTTAAAAGAAAAAAAGTAATATATTATAATCAACACTGAAAATTCCTATGATGCTCGTCTTTTGCGCCACCATATATATATATATATAATATAACCTTTGGTTAGCTTCCGCCCGAATTGTTCATTCTGACCTACAGTTTAACGTGGAATCCGAACCACGTCCCATCAGCAGCCCAGCGTCTTAACCACTAGGCCACTAGGGTACCCATTTATCTACCACCACTTTCTTTATTATGTGGAAGGATGAAGAGCTGGGTTTTGCTGCGCGCCGGCTGCCGTCGGGTCTCGAACCCGGGGCCGATGAATTCGTAGTCAGCGACGCTAACCACTACACCACCGAGGCGCATATATATATTATAAGTAATTTAAGGAGTATATGACGAAGGAGAGCTACAGCCAAAGCACAGTGACTACTTCAAGAGGAAAACTCAAACCGAGACCTTTATAATTACAATATAGCTGTGCTTTTCTTTTTTTTATATATACAGGGTGTAACAAAAATCCGTTCTCATAGGAAAATAAGATATAACAGAAATGAACGAGAAAATAGTTTTAATTTTTCATTACAAACAATACAATCAACTTACCAATTAATCCAGTACATGCTCCAATTGCATTCCATGTAGCCGTTCACACATTTCTACTCGTCTTTGTAAGCTGTCAGTTACGTTTTGAAGTGTTTCCGTATTAATTCTGTTACACTGATCTGTAATTTTCTTTTTAACTGCTGCTAGATCTTGACTGGTAAACAACGGACTTTAAGTGGCCCCAGACGAAGAGGTCAAGTGGGTCAAGTGGGGTCAAGTGCGGTCAAGTGCCACGTAATACATACAAACTCATCACGACCAAATCTGTTATATCTTATTTCCAAATTTCCTTGCAATTAAACCATGTAAAACACTTCGTAAAGCCCAAAGAAATCATGTTTGACTGTATAAAATAATATAACAAAAATAAATTAGTTACCCACAAATAATTAAAAATAAATAGAGCGTACAAAGGTAACAAAAGTATGTAATTTTACGTCACTGATATAATTTAATTTAATGTTGTAATTATTATATTTTGTAAGATAATTTTTAGTTTTTAAATGTTTTGAGATGAACTGAATTACTTGGCAGCAAATCCCCTTTGTACAACCGAAAAGGGGAACCAGCTACGGACTGTCCTAGTCTGAGAAATGGAGAAGGGTTCGACCTAGTTCCCCTTTTAAAGGGGACTTATTTTTCTCGGTTGGTGATGTTACCATCCATCTCACTGCCCTCAGTTTGACGAAGGACGTAAAACGGAACAACCAACCGAAACGGGAGAGAAGTAGTAATGGTTGAGGAGTTTGAGGAGAGTAACCCCCTGTTTTGCTTTTTGCTCTGCCTCCCCAATACCCCCCCCCCCGTTTTTTCTAGCATATGGTCTTGTAGGAGTGAATGAGTTTCTCTCCCACGTCCTGTGGAAGGTGTTGGCGTTCGGTCGCTGGCACCTATTGTCATGTTTTTAGGGGGCCTGCTGGCCTCTTTTTGAGGTTAGTAGGTCCCGGGGTTCGCATCCCCAAACCTACTGTACAAGAAAATCTTACTTTGATTAAGAAAAACCTTGCCCAATCATCTTTCTACCTTCATGCACTCCTATTTCTTTTTTTTCTCCTCTCTCTCTCTCTCTCTCTCTCTCTCTCTCTCTCTCTTGTATTTCCTCTGCTTCTATTACCTCTTTCTACTACTTCTACTGTCCCTTCTCTCTTTTACTTCGCTTTTTTTAACTTATGAAATGTACAACCAATCCCCGTTGTACATATGAACAATTTCTCCAAGACTGAATCTCCTTTCAAATCATTCGTTCCCTCCAGTTGTGATGATCGGAAAGTTGGTCGACTCCGCTGGGTGAAGTGGGTTGCATATGGTCATATCAAATGCCGTCCTAAACATTAAAAAAAAAGTTTTTTCTGTTGTAAGTTTAATTGATACTGAAAAATTGTTAGATGTTGAAATAAAGTAAATTTGGCCTGGAAAATATATATAAAGAAAGTTAAAAAATAAGTAATAATTAATTATGCAAAGACAAGGGTTTGTTAAAGGGGACAGGATGTTAATAGAATTGATTTTTTTCTTGTTAAAAGAATATGTTTACTTGTCCGGATTTTAAATAAGTTTTTCTAGCCATTAAAAATTATATATATATATATTGTATGTCTGTAATGAGCAAACAATATGCATAAAAATAAATTTAAAAACGTGTCCTTGTAACTTTCAACTTGTATACATAGGGATACTTTTTTTTTCCTGAAACAGTATGAGCGTGTAGAAGCTCCCCCTCTGGTGAGTGTCGGTTTTCGCTTACGAGGTGACGTACCATACAAGAAGAAGAACCTGTCACAGAACTTGATTGTAAACGGCGATAATTAATGACAGGAAAAGATTCTCAGGTTCGAGAGAAAAAGAGAAAGAGAGAGAGGTTCGCGAGCTCGCCTTGCAGTATTACGCTTCTAATTTAAGCTGTCATATTTCTTCTCTCTCTCTCTCTCTCTCTCTCTCTCTCTCTCTCTCTCTCTCTCTCTAAAGTTTATTATACTTTCTTTAATTTTTCTTTCGCCTTACTTTCATTTTAGGAGTTAATTACTTCTTTTGTTTTCAAATAAATAGTCATAATCGGGTTGCTACCGACCTTTCAGCAACATCCCTCTTCATTTGTGGCATTTGATGGATGAGTTGAACGAGTTTATTATACACTTTCAAGGCGCTCATCCTGCCTTCATAACCCGCCAAGCAAGGCTGGTTAAGAACTTACTTGACTTTAGGCATTTATCAAATTCTGTCCAATTATTCGAATTATATTTTCTCGTAGACTTCATAATTTATTCAATCTCGCTCCGACATAATTTCATCCAACGAGCTTTTTTTTTTAATCCTGAAAAAAAGCTTTGTCTTCATTTGACATTTTACGTTATTTTTTTTTTATTCTTTCTATTTATTCGTTATATTCTATTTCAAGGAAATCTATTTAATTAAATAGATTTTTGACCACGACCTTTGTTTTAATTGTAATTGATTTTTATTCTTTTATTACTGTAATTACCAATTCATTTTTTTTTTGTTAAACATCGTTATTTAGATAATTATTTGAATCGTATGTAAAATATATATATACAGGGTGGTTCATAAGTCCCAACCGGTTATAATTAAAACGAAAATAATCAAGCAAAGTAAAAAGTTTAGAAATATTTAATGATTATTCAAAATGCAAAATAATCATGTTGACAAATATTCTTTCCTTAGTAATCGATTACGTCAATGTGAGCTCCGCTAGATGGATTTTCGCTTTAATTATAACCGATTGGGACTTATGGGCAACCCTGTAATATATATATATATATATGTGTGTGTGTGTGTGTGTGTGTGTGTGTATATATATATATATATATGTATGTATGTGTGTGGGTGGGTGTGTATATGTGCGTGTGTGTGTGTGTGTAGTGGAGAATATAAGGTATTCAAGTTGTATGAAAACCCTTCATAAAAATGTATATTTAAGAACAAAACGCAATAGTTTGAGTAATTAAATGGAGAAAATGACCTTCAGAACTAATGGCAAAAGAATTATTTGTCTTTACCCAATCATTCATTTCACCTTTATTCCGTATTTGTTACAGTAATTCGATACTAGAAGCAAGTGACATTTTGCAAATGATGGGAGGTTGCACTGCTTTGTGACGTACAGGCTACTTGCTGCAAATTTGTGCTACACTGTCAGCAACTAAGATCGTTTAAGTATGACATAAAAATTTGAAATAATTTGTTTTTCTGTTACGTGTCAAAATAAGTTCAGGACATTTCCTTTCAGAATTTAGGTTCTGAATTGTGGACCGCATAGGCACTAATTGGGAACGTACTGGTTCTTTTTTAGACCCTGTTTTCCAAGAAGCTATAATACCAGAAAGGAAACCTATACAGTTAGTATTAGATACCCTTTACTACTACAAACTTTACAGTTACAAAGCCATTTAGTACTTACAAACTTTGTTTTAACACTGTAATTTGTACATGAACATAAAGTACGGGTGTTGTTCGTTCCCGCTTCGAATGAAGTGTAACTTTTTTAACCTCTTAACGATCGAAGTTTTTGTAGGGTTAAGTTACGAGTGCGTGTATTGGAAACGGTACATATTCGACCCAGTGGTCCAAAAGAGGTTAAAGAGGGTTATAGGAGTGTCAAAACCTCGTTTTTTTTTCTTTTTCTTTTTCTTTTTGACCAAATAGGTCTTTACATCACTTCATTCTCAGTTCGAGTAGTATAAAAGGCGATTGTGAAATGTAAAGTCATGTTGATATACTGAAAAATAGTGGCAAAAAATACTGTATTTAATGCCGTTTCACTATTTAAAAAAAAATGTAGGGCCTACAGCAGTGTTTCCGAACCGGGGTGCCGTAGGTGCCGCCTAAGGGTCGTCTAAGGGTGTCGCAGAATTTCATGAAGCTGGCAAAAATAAGTTATTTTATTTGAAATTTAAACAAATTTTCAGTAGTATTTCAATCAAACATTCTCGATTCATTATGTTCATACGATCATTTTGAAGTTACGCGATGTTGTGAGGGTGGAGGAGAGGGTGGAGGACGGGATGTTGAATGGCGGTAGTTGAAAATCCTCCGCGGCGCCGCAAAAGAAGAACAGATATTCGATGGGGTGCCTTGAGCTAGAAAAGGTTGACAATCATTGATATTCAGTGATACGTTTTACATAAAAAACGAAACGGAAAAAAAGTCGCTAAAATTAACAAATGAATAAAATTAGTTTTCGATGTAATCTTTGATGGAACGACTCTAGGCCGAAGGTCATACTGATGTACAGGGTGCCCATGAATCAACTTTACAGATTCAATTAGATTTCAATTGAATTTGTAAAGATTTATGGGACACTCTGTATATCTGGGGATGATGATAATATTTAGCATTGTTTAACCTTCTTAAAGTCTAAAGGTCATCTGAAGGAGGGGACCTGCAGCTTTACTTACTCCGAAACATCTACAGGTCGCTACATCTGAATACAAAGGGTGACCACCCATACAGCTACTGAACGTACCTAACGTCGCTTAACCTCTCTAATCTAACGGGAAGTAGTAGTGCGACGCGGCGACGACGTAAACCTTCTTAGGGATAATCTAATCTGACTTCAACCTTTACTACTCAAACACAATATATACATTTGGTTAGCTTCCGCCCGAATTGTTCATTCTGACGAAGGCCAAGCTTTTCACCTCACCTTAGACCTACAGTTTAACGTGGAATCTGAATCATTCCCACCAGCAGCCCAGCGTCTTAACCACGAGGCCACCCAGGGTACCCATTTATCTACTAACCACTTTCTTTATTGCGTGGGAGGATGAACAGCTGGGTTTTGTTGTGCGCCGGCTGCCGTCACCGGGTCTCGATCGTGGGGCCGATGGATTGGTAGTCAGCGACGCTAACCACTACACCACCGAGGCGCTTTTATACATATATACAGGGTGGTGCAAAAGTCTGGACCCATAGGCAATTTATTATATAAAAATATCTTTCGATTTTTTTTTACCTTAAATCAGTGGTTTACGTTAACAAACCAAGAACAATACAAGCGCTAAAGGATAACATCACAACAGAAATTGAAGCCATAAGAACGAATATTACTATGCTTACAAATGTGCAAAGGTCTTGTGTCAACCGAGTAGAAAAGCGTTTGGAAGAAGATGGACATCAATTCGAACACTTATTGTAAATTCTGAACTAGAACGTTAAATTTAACATAATTTAGTCACTGGTGTATGGTTAATTAAATTTCATTTCATAATGAACTTCCTGCAGGCCACACTTTTTTTCCATATAAACCGCCTATGGGTCCAGACTTTTGCACCACCCTGTATATATATATATATATATATAATATTATATATATGTATACATACATACACACACTTTTTTTCTGTACCAATTGATTTTACTTTTGTATTTTCCTACTTATCGTGAACGTATATTATATATATATATATATATATATCTATATATATATAATATATATATCACGAAAATTCAAGCGTAGTTTGGAAACGGTCCATAATAGATAACAGTAGGTTAGGTAGATTAAGTAATGCTAGGTTAGGCTTGTTATAATTATGGATTTTGTCCCCGATCTGCTTCTGGAATGGAATTTTACTATATATATATATATATATTATATATATATATATATGAGAAAGAGAGAGAGAGAGAGAAAAAATTATTTCCGTTTTAATAAATATACAAACGACACTGATGTATTGGATATTAGTATAGAGCTTCCATTAAACAAGTAAATATCGTCTATATTTACCGTTATCTCTTATCTTATTTCGGGCGCACTAAAAGGTTTATCTAATTAAAAACATCATGGATTTCCACATGAAATATTTGCTATATAAACAAAGAAAACTTTGTACGTCTCGTTCGAGAAACATCAATTACAATTAAAAGCAATTTTAACTTGTCGAATCCCAATTATTCGCGAAAACTCCATAAAACATGGCTCAAAATAATCGTCCGAGATGGAACGCAATGGAACTCATCTCTGTCTTCTATGAGGAAAGCTTTTCCGCTTTTGCTGACAGCGGAGAGAGAGAGAAGACCAAATCAAAGTCTGAAACCACAAAGGAGGACCGAGATTGCCATATCTGGAACAGGTTTCAAATACTGTTTAAGAGCCACTTCTCTTTGTGCTCGATGAACAATTTCAAGATTGCTACTATACGGAACTTCGAGAGGGCCTTTACCTATGTAGGCATATATGCGCTGTCGGACTTATACACTGTGTGCGGTGAATGATGGCATGTGTATGTAATTGAGAAAGAAAGAGAGAGAGAGAGAGAAGAGAGGAGAGAGATGAGAGAGAGAGAGAGAGAAGAGTTAGAAAATGAAGTATAAAAGAAAGAGCAAAACTACCAAGTATTTGTTTCCTATAGTCACCCTCGCATCTTCGTTGAGACTTCTCCGAAATCATTGGGAAAAAAAATAAAATAAAAAATAGGCGTACGACATCTGATCGACTTTACATTCTATCGGCAAGTTATTATTAGGTTAGGTTAGGTTAGCACTTTAAGGATATAGGAACCAAATTAAATCACTTCTGGAATGCTCTCGTCATATTTCCGTCATATTCCAAATTCGTCCTTTTTTTTTCTGTTAAAATTCGCCTTCTATTGAAATTTATTCGAGTATACTATATTAACTAACCACAGGGTGATCCAAAAATAAATGGTGCGACCAGAACAACATTAATATTTTTAAACCTTTCATGGATCACTCTGTAATACTATAATTTATATTAATAAATAGACGATACAGCAACAAAAGGAATGCTTCAGTAGAGAATTAAGACAAAAACGTTTAAACTTCAGTTTCTCACATGGAGATTTGTTCTGTGGGGATGGGGTGGGTGGCGGTGGGGGGTGCGGTAAAGGGGAAAGTTAGTTAATGAGGAAGTTAATTCCACACTTTAAAGGATTTGAAATTTATCGATGGGACATTTTTTATTACTTAAATGAATGTAGAAAGAACTCAGTTAATTCAGTTTAGATGATCATTTACTACTCTGCAACAATTTGAGAGAGAGAGAGAGAGAGAGAGAGAGAGAGAGAGAGAGAGAGAGAGAGAGAGAGAGGTTAAATAAATTCGAGTCAGAAAAACCATTGTGTGTGTGTGTGTGTGTGTATACTGTATTATAGTCAAAAATAGATCTTTAAAAAAAATTGATCTCTCTTACTTCCCTACAACTTAATATAACGTATCGTCGTCGACTGCAGAAGCATCGGACGAAGTACAAGTTCTCTCTGTACCTCCAACAGATAGTCTTCCATAACAATCAGCGTAATTTGAAGCCTCCGCATCAAAGAGTATTAGTAATAATAACTGCCGGAATAAAACCGTCTATAGAGCCCCTTTTAATGAGGAATAAGAGGGAGAATGAACCTTAAGAGGATCTTCGTATAACAAGATGATAACATACGTACGTCGAATTTATTTCAGATACAGAGACTTAACAATTAATAAGTACATGGAGAGTGGAACGAAGAATATACAGGGTGCGCCATAAGTGAATGTAGGATTAAATTTTGCCGTTTCATGAAAATATGAAATCCCTATCTTGATTTGTGGGATACACACACACTATATATATATATATATATATATATATATATATATATATACCAGAGCTGGGCACTTGCGGCATATTTTGCGGTACTGCGGTACTGCTGTACTACCGCAAACCGCATACCGGTGCCGCATAACGCAGTACCGCAAAGGATCGCTGAAAGTACCGCAGTACCGCTACCGCATTCAAATTTCCGCGTACCGGTTTGGTACCGGTTTGGTAGTGCGGTGGTACCGCAGTACCGCAGTACCGCAAAATATGCCGCAAGTGCCCAGCTCTGATTATATATACACACACACACACACAAGGTAATAAAGTTCTGGGTTAGAAAAGGCGTATGAAACGCGTTTCTCGTCTCATTAGCTTCGGGTTCCAAATTGCAGCAAAGGACTTCAAATAATATTAAAATTTACTCGTCCTATCATAAAAGTTTATAAAATATGATGAAATCATATTAAAATAACATTAAAATAACATTAAAATAACATCAGACAATCATTTAAACTTAATCCTTTATCGCGCAGTGTGACTTTACCGAGTTTGTTCTGCTAACGCCAGACAATTTTATCTAGTCTCGGAAAGACCTCTGTGCAGTAAAGGGTTGAGAGACGTTTGCTTAATCCGTTACTGCACGGAGGGCTTTCCGAGACTGAATAAAATTGTCTGACGTTAGCCAGAACAAAATCAGTAAAGTCACACTGCGCGATAAAGGGTTAATATATCTTTATGATCGATCTCGTGTTCTAAACAACCTTCTGAAGATGAGAGTCTAAATTTTAATAGTTTTTGCCTTTATGGTTTGCTCAGTAGCTATTCCGTTTAAGTCTTAACAAACTTAGCAGCCATCATGGGCTACCCCAAGTCAGTCTTAGAAATAGAGAGGGAGATCGCAGTGACGAGCTTGCTTATTTAGCAGCAGCAGCTTAAGCTTGGGCCAGGGATGGCTTGCTGGGGTGAGTCCTGCTACGGTTCTTCCCATATTGAGTGGGCGTCCGCACTAAGCTCGCTAGCAATGTGTGTGTGTGTGTGTGTGTGTGTGTGTGTGTGATGTACGTAATGTCGTTAGTAAAAACGACAAACACGTTTTAGTTGACCAACTTTTCGTTTAAATCAAATAAAATAATAGTTAAATAATAATAATTGTTTTATTTAGGGTCACGATGTGTATTTTGTTTAATTCGTTTTGTTTTAACAAAGAAAAATCGTATCATTAAAACAAAGAACGAACTTTTGTAGTAATGCCTAGTTAAGAATATTAATTTTTGTTTAATTAAGATAATGTTTAATGTAAATCATTTACTAATAATTATGGAATTACGAAAAAGTATGTTTGTTAGATTTAAATTGTTTAAAATGGGTAGAGTTGGCAGTCCTGAACAGAGGCCCAGAGAGCAGACTACCCACAAAAAGGAGTCAGTCTTTAGGCAGCGCGTTAAGCGTAAAGTTGGGGCCAATGTAACCTTAAAAATTAAATTAATTGTTTTGTGCCCCTCTCCCTCTCCGACGTAAATTATTATAATAGAAATTCCGTACTCGCATCCCCCTAAATTACTTAAACCATTTTCGGAAGTAAATAAAAGAGTTAAAAAGTGTTAAAAGAGTGTTAATGAACCCCCCCCCTTTGTTTTGTAACGGTTCATAGTCTCGGCGTGGCTACCATGAATATAATTGTAAAGTAGTGTTGAAATGAGTAGAGAAAGCAAATGATAAATGAAATAAAGAGCCGATGGAAGAGTAAATAATGAAGAAAGTAAAATAAATAAAAGGTGTTCACTATATTTGGTGGCAGCGGTGGGATTACATCATATTTTGTATGAGGCTTACCCACGTGACTAGTATTTCGATTAAAATTCTTCCAACCCGGTATATTAGCCAATAGCGTTAATGAATATTTTATTTCGATTATTAAAATATCTAAATGCAAAGTTTATCCCGTTTGCAGGCAAATTTCGATTTCCATTCCTTAAAAATTCATTGTGAATGTAATTTCAAAATGGCGCATCGCCTTCGACATCCTTATAGCGTCCTTTACAAACTTCGCGCCTAAAAATTTAATTTTTTTTCCTTCTTTTCGTGGGAGTTCGTTGATTCTGAAATGTTCGTTTGTTCCATTTTTATCGTACGGTTTCGTTACTTTTCGTAGTCTAGTGACTCAAAAATTTATTTTAGTCGTGGTGCAGAGTCGGTAGAAAAATAAATTTGTCTGACAATATTGCGAGTCATTATTATGTTAAATTTCGTTCATTAGGTCGGAGAGGACATAGTTTTGAAAATTTATCGTGCTGCCGAGGACTCAATTCTTTTCACTTATTTCGTTCACTTTTTCTCCGTTCCTGAAACCTACCTACCTTTGTGTCTTTTTGTGTTTAAATTTTTGGGATTAGTGAAAATTGTAATATCATAATAAATAGAATAACGATTAATAAATAAATTTTATACGGGTTTCATTAGCAGATTTTTTATTATATTTCGATTGCTTGTATATAATAATAGGATTATTTTATTGTTTATATAGATTTACGGGCTTTTTGCTTTGCTTCGCTTCGCGCTATATAGGATTAAGTTACATTTTAAGGGACAGTCGAAAAATCTTAAAAATATTAAATTGTCAGATTATAGGCTGGTCGTATAGGATTGTGTTAACACTTCAAAATAAGCTAAATTCGTTTAACTGAAATAGAGAAATTGTGTGAAATTTTCTATAAATTTTTGTTGGATTTTTTTTATATATTCATTAATTATACACTTACATATTAACTTATACGTATATATTAGTTATATATAATTTTATATATTTATATACTCATAAAGTTTGGTAGGTAGGCTGATTATCTATTTTTTTTTCTCCATTTCTTTCGTTCATTTTCATGACAATTCCGACATATTTTGTAAAATGGCTATTGTATTGTACTAAAGAAAGATTTCTTGTAGGCCTATCGTTAAATATTGTTCGGAGATTAACCGTTACTACGGTATATGTCTATTGAGTATTAAATTTTTAGTTATTTAACAAAATTTTAATTGGTTTAACATAAATAATCATAGGATTTTTCTTTAATAAGCACAAATGTTATGCATTAAATTCTAAATTGTGCTTTCCACGCGTAACATTGAATTTATTAATTATAGGCCTAAAAGTGCGGCAATAAATTTTATTTTTATTTTGGGGGCCTGTGTGAGTACGTTACACTTATTTTATGAAATCTGGATATTATTATAATTTTTTTGAATTACAGAAATTGGTGTAGAAAATTCTTTTCATATATTGTTTCCTTACGTTTTATAAATTCATTTAATTTTATTTTTATAGGTAGGCCGATTTTTATTTGTCTTTCCAGTTCAACGACAATGGTAAAATTTTTATTTGGAATGTAGATTGTATTGCGAAAAGGATGTTTTAATTTGATATTTTAATTTGGGTATTAGAAATGAAAAATGTCCTTTTTTTTTAGTTCGAGCGTTTGCATAGAAAAAATTACAAAATTGTCAGGATATAATGCAGTTTCATTCGGTTAGGGATATTTGTATAGAGGTTCGCTTACAAACAAAGCGACCGCTCTGAATTATGCAATGTTTTGTTTTTGTTTACAGTAGGTTGAGTGTATTTTTTAGTGCATATTATCTATTCTTATTTAGTATAACGATGCAAAATTTGTAGTTTCACTTGGAAACGATAAATTACTGGGATTTTTGTGATTTGCAAACCATACTGGGGTTTCTGTTGAAGGAGAGAGTTGTATCTCAGATGTAATTTGCTAATTGCGAGTTCAATTCGTATGAAATTTAACGTTTCAAGTTGAAATTACTGTATTAAAATAATTTTCGGTAGTAATTTTTAATTTTTTTAAAAAATTTTAATAACTGTTTTGGAAAATTATTATTGTTTAAACCTTCAGTCGGGGTTAACTAATGCATTTGAAACATTGGCTCAAGTGTACACTCGGAAATGGAGCCTTCTAGATAGCCAGTAACGTTTTTGTGGCGTCTTTGTGTGCTCCTCCTCAAAGGGCAAGAGGGTTCATGATTGTCAGAGAATGGATGACATGAAGTTTCTGGGGTTCATTTTTGTCTTTTGTATTTAAAAGTATTGATGTGATTTCTGACGGTAGTTTGAACAATAATAGTTCTTAAATTATACTAACAGTTACTATGTATGGGCGCTTTTATATTTATACTGTACAATTTTGTTTCGTACGTTCTATGACTTTTTTTTTATCTTCGCTGTAACTGCCATACGTGACCTTATTGGTAGCTAGATTTGATTAAATTTTTGCGAAATTCTGATATTTGTCCTTTTTTTTTTTTCCCCCGTGAATTTGGCCAGAGCAAATGTGTAGTTATTGTTTCGAAGTGAACTGTCGAGAAAATTCGGTAAATTAAATATTAAATAAATGATAAGCAGTACAGAAACACGTTTCGAATAAACTTTTTTTTTTAAATTTCAAAGGCTCGGTTTGGAGGCAACCAAGTTGAATCCGAGTTCCATCCAGTGAGTTTAGTCGACCGGATAGGTGATCGATCACCAGTGATGAGAGAGAAGAGAAACCAACTGCGCAGGGACTTGGCGCAGGGTGGTTTCGGAAGAGAAGAGATAGAAGAGAGGAACCGAATGCGCAGGGACTTGGCGCAGGACAGTTTCGGAAGAGAAGAGAAGAGAAATTTACGCGTGCAGGGTCTTGGCACACGAAAGTTTCGATCGAAGATGGTCTACTGGTATTTTTCGGGCAGTAGCTGGTCACGCTGCTCGAATGCTTCGCTAAATATGTGTCGTAGCACGCGGTAGACAAGCCACGTGAGCTTGAACGGGTGTTTACGACTGTACTGTCCATACAGACATACAGTAGGTTCGTTGGGAAACGGCCTACGGCGGAGTGATCGTTTGATTGTTGCCAGTAAAGAGTCTTTCAGCTGGACGTAGGAAGAGCAGCGTTCACCGACAAAAGTGGAGATGAGACAAGGCGAGTTTCTTCATCGACTTCTAGAATTGCAAATTCCGTCCAATTCCAGCGCGTGGTCCCGCTTTCAGTATATCTCCCCCCCTGATCCTTTTAGAATTGGACGTCTCTTTGTTTTTTTTTTCGCCATTGGAGAGAGAGCGGAACCATTATAGCGTGCTGCCCTGTTGCATGTTGATTGATGCAATCCCTTGCATTCTAGCGAAGTGAGCAGGAGAGCTGCGATTGAAAATTGAAGTCCGTTGTCAGCGTGCGGATTGTGATCTAAACGTCCAGCAAATTAATGTACTGATTATTATGTAATGAAATTATACGTGAAAGGGTGCGATTATTGCCCATAGTTTGTTGTTTTTTCGTGAAATAGTATGTGCGCTCTTGGTCAGTATTTTATGTAAACTTTTTCTTATTTTTTTTCTATGTCGCCCTGATAGTAACTGTATAACTATACAAATAACTGTTTCAAATGTAAAGCGATCGTTGATGAGGAATCGCGGGAATAGATTGTGAACTTGAGATTTGTGTAGCCACTGTAAGAAAATTTTCCGTTATTTTTTTTGGCATGTATAGATTAGTTACAGGTTGTAATTTAATTATTAGTGTGAAATGTTATTTTATGCAAATGTGAAAATTATAAAGGTTTCGGTTTTAATATGATACAAAATATATGTGTGGAATTTGTCATTCTAATTATTTCTTGTCTATCAACTTTGAAATTGTTAAAGAAAAAAAAAAAAAAAATTGCAAAATATATAAATTTGTTGAATAAATTTATTAAAATTGTTAAACGATATTAATAAGTTTTACTAATGGAAAAACTTATTTTCAAGGGGGTGATGCGAGTGTAGTAATGCCTAGTTAAGAATATTAATTTTTGTTTAATTAAGATAATGTTTAATGTAAATCATTTACTAATAATTATGAATTACGAAAAAGTATGTTTGTTAGATTTAAATTGTTTAAAATGGGTAGAGTTGGCAGTCCTGAACAGAGGCCCAGAGAGCAGACTACCCACAAAAAGGAGTCAGTCTTCAGGCGGCGCGTTAAGCGTAAAGTTGGGCCATGTAACCTTAAAATTAATTAATTGTTTTGTGCCCCTCTCCCTCTCCGACGTAAATTATTATAATAGAAATTCCGTACTCGCATCCCCCTAAATTACTTAAACCATTTTCGGAAGTAAATAAAAGAGTTAAAAAGTGTTAAAAGAGTGTTAATGAACCCCCCCTTTGTTTTGTAACGGTTCATAGTCTCGGCGTGGCTACCATGAATATAATTGTAAAGTAGTGTTGAAATGAGTAGAGAAAGCAAATGATAAATGAAATAAAGAGCCGATAGAAGAGTAAATAATGAAGAAAGTAAAATAAATAAAAGGTGTTCACTATACTTTAGTTAATTACCTTTTCTTTAAGATCAAATATAAAACAATTGTTTAAATATAATTATTATTTCTTAAATTAGTTACCAGAAAATTTTTTCTTAATTTTTTTGTTTATTGTAGAATTTTATTATGAATACTAATGAATTATATTTCTGAACGAACCCACGTATTCATATGTCTATACGTAATATTTAGTCGTTTTAATTTTAAAAAAAATAATAATTTCATATTTTCTTCGAAATATAAAGTTTTTAAATGCAAAAATAAAAGTTTTTTACCTAAAAAATTACTTAATAAAATTCTAATGCAAAACTGCAAATCCCCAATTTGTTAAACTTTCCTTAGCTCAGGATGGCGTAAAGAGAAAAACACTTTGTCCGTTGTGTAAAGACTCGGATGAAGCGGGTTGACTTCGATTTATTTCTGTAGATATGATATAATGTGTCTAAGTGAATATATCGTAATTAAGTTAGAGTTAAGTTAACAAGTTCTGATTAAAAAAAAATCGGAAAAAAAAATTGACATTTTGTTAATTCGAATTTGAGAATAATTTTACTGTAATTTAAACTTTGTATTTTAAAACAAACTTACGCAGATTTTGTTTAATCTAAACATTTGTTTACTATAGCAAATAATAATCAATGAAATTCATTTTGTAATTCGAAACAATTATTTAGGTGTCTAAAAATAAAACCAAAAGTTTGTTTACATTTACTTTTGTCTGAGGCAGAAAAATATTTTTCCCTTATATACTTTACTTGACCCAGTTCCCGTCCTAAAGGGGACTGAGTTTTCTCGGTTGGTGCCATTACCCCTCGTCTCAGTACCTTCTGGTTGACAAAGGGCGTAAAACAGAACAACCAGCCAATTAACATAAGTCTTAACTACTTGAAGCAGTTACTCGAAATGACTAATATGTAGTTTTGCGGTCACTAGAAAGCCACGTCCACTTCATACGTGTACCAATCAGGGTGAATCTTGTGCCAGGGTTAGGCGCAAGCTAGGTTAGGTGGTAGTACAAGACTGGTTAGCATGGGCGAGGCTTTCGACGTTGCCCAAAGATATGTGGCCGCAAAACTACATACAGTAGTCCCTCTATAATCGTCGCCATCGACTATCGTCGTTTCGATCTATCGTCGTTCCCTATTTAACACCATTATTTCGTTAATCGTCTTCCCTCTATTAATCGTCGTCTGCCCGCGGGGCATCAGTCTTTGTTGAGCGTTCAGTGGAGACGGACGTCGCGCAGTTTTACTACGCAATTTACTTTAAAATATTTGCTTTTTTAATTCACTTTAGTAAAATTAAGTGAAAATGGCCACTCCTAAGAATGTACAAAGTGCTGGTAAAGGTAAAAGGCCTTGAAATGTGACCACATTGGAGATTAAACTAAAAATTATAGATGATTTTGAAAATGGAAAACGTGCTGCAGACATTGGCAGGGAATATGGCGTACCGCCAACTACTGTGCGAACGATTGTGGCCGATAAAAAAAAAATACGAAGATATTGCAAAATTAGCAGTGCCTGGTTTTTTTAAAATGATGCGTTCTAGAGACAAAAATTATGATTAAGATGGGAAAATTATTGTTATTGTGGATAAGTGATCAACGGGCAAAGTGTCAAAACATTAGTTCTATGTTCATTATGTTGCAGCTTGAAGATCACAGGGTATCAGAGGAGTCAAATGAAGAGGAAGAAGAGATTGTCAAGCCATTGACAACAAGAAATCTGAAGGATTTCTTCCGGCATTGGGATAAGATGAAGGATGTTTTAGAAAATGGCTCCAATGCAGAAATATCCTCCAAAATCATTCGAGAAGCATTCAAGCCTTTCGTTGCTATAAGGAAATCTTAGCGGAGAAAAAGAAGGCTACAAGACAACCAACTCTGGATTATTTCTGCAAAAGAAAATCAGATCCACCGAAGTCTCCCCATCCATCAACATCAACAGCAGTAGATCTCCCTGATCTGCTGATGGAGGGTGATTCACCTACCAAGCCAATAAAACTCCATCACCCATGCGCAGCCAGCCACTTCATAATTTGGTAAGTACAGTACAGCAGGTGGTCTGGAACGAATTGTCATTATTACATGTATTTCAATGACTCGTTAATCGTAGTCTGTTCATGGAACCAATTAACGACGATTATAGAGGGACTACCGTATTTACTTTCGAAATCTACTAAGCAATAATTTTACATATACTTGCATATATTTTACATAAATCTAACTCTTCATTTGTGAAAATAAGTTAATTGAATCTCAAATATTATCAAAGTAAGTTCAAAACTTTAAAAAAAAATGTATTGGACAGTGTTCCATAATTCTTCTTACATAATTACGAATCTACAATACTGGAATAAGCATTCTTTTAGTTTTTATACTAATATTGCTGTGTTTTTAGCACTTTCGTAGCTGCAAAATACCTTTCTGGAAACTTTATTGGGTTTTTCAGTTGTTAGACTCAAATGTGATCTAGTTTTTCAGACCTCTGTACCCATTTGGTCAACGGGATATTTTGTACCTAACTTAATCTAACCTAACTTAATCTAACCTAACTTAATCTAACCTAACTTAATCTAACCTAACTTAATCTAACCTAACTTAATCTAACCTAACTTAATCTAACCTAACTTAATCTAACCTAACTTAATCTAACTACAAATAACTTTTTTATTAAATGTCACGTTAAGAAAATGTTTTTAGTCGAATTAATGCGCACCATTTTCTGCAGTTTCCTAAATGTTTGTCTGTTGTAAGTTACATTTCGCATTTGAGATTTTAGTGACCACAAAAGCATAGCAAAATAATGAGGATAAAATATTAAGGATTTAATAGGTGTTAAGATCATTCCAAGCTCTTTCCCACTTTCGGCCATTCCCATTTTAGTCTGAGTCCAAGAATGAGAAATCTGAAAGCGTAATTGATCTTTCTCATTGTAGGATTTCCCAGTTTACGTTAGATTCTTCATAGAAAATGCCCCTCGGGCCTGTAATTACGTCACAATCCTCTTTTTACCATTTCCCGAATCGGGAAAGTCTTTTCCCAAATTTGAAATCCCATTTCGAGCATTCCCATTTTCGGACAGCGAATGGAAATGGAAAAATACCATAATTTGGGAATTAATACCATTACAAAAATACATAAATACTTTATTTTAGGATAAAAAAAAAATATAGACGTAAATTATCAATAAACAAACCTAATTTAATTTTTATCCTTTCTAAGTTAAAATGATGTGAAAATAATAATCTATTTTAACACAAATTTTGTAAAACTAAAATAAATATTTATATTCCCCTTTTAATTCAATATATTAATCCTAAAGGTTGCATTAATAATAAATAGGCCTTAGTTCTCATTATGGGAATTAAAAAAAAAATTATTCCATACACGCTTTACCTATAATTAAATAGCATATAGAAAACTCTATAAAAAAATATCGAATTTTCACTTATAATAAGAACAGCAAAATACTTTTTAAAAAAGTACACTATTCACTCAGTTATCCGTGATTGAGAAGGGGTCCGTGATCACGGATAAACCGATTTTACGGTTAACTCAGTATACCCTGCCGGTGGGTGGTGGTGCAGCCACCACACATAGTATTATTCTATTACAGTATAATATAAAGTTACTGTAAGTAGTTTGTACTCTCTACAAGACGTGAAGATCATCCGCTCCTGAAGATTGTAACCCCTCCCTCTGCTAACATTGCTGCTAATATTAATTGTCTTTGGTAGAGCGGAGAGACACTGACTGAGGCGCGGTGTGGTAGGCTGGATAGATGCGAGCTGCGGATGTAAAAATCGCGCCAAACCACGGTTAACTCGGTGTCATGACCACGAATTAGTACACAAATATCACGGTTAACTCAATTCATGGTTGAGTGAGTCATGGATAACCACACGAGTACTGTAATGAAATCATAAATGGAATCAAGGATGTTACTGTCTCACAGACAGGTACAGTAAATTATATTACGTTCTGTAATGCCCTGTACAAAACTGTATGGGGCGTTCGTGGACAGTAATTGGCTATAAATTACGTTACAGGACATTACGAGACAAAATACTGCGGAACACAAATAAAACCATATTAAACTTCGCAGGACAGACATTTTAAAGGACAGTACAAGACAGGACATAAAAAAGGTACAGGATGCCACAGAATACTGAATAAAACTATATAAAATTTCATACACACAAAACCTTCTAAATTTAGAACTTATAACTTCTTGTAGAGGATGCATTCAAAAAGAAGTTTTTCCTTCTTTCGGGCATCAAAACTTCTTGTCAAATGATATAATAACTTCTTTTAATAATACATAACTTCTTTAGATAGAAGAAATCGTCTTCAAAACTTCTTTTTGGAGTGATTTGAGACAATAGAAGATAATCCTTCTACGTAGAGAAGGTTGCTGAAATCTTTATTTTCCACGTAAGACGCGTATTAAATAATAATAGATGACTGAACTTAAAAGAAATATACAGGGTGACACAAAATGCTCATTATATACAGTACTAAACACTACATGACGATAACTTTACGGGGATAAAAATAATCATGAGATATAACCATCTTAACCCGCTTAATTGCTCTCGTAGAATTTGGTAAAAGAGCTCCGATAAATCGGGTTTTATCTTTAAATTTGTATAATGGCAAGGAATTCTAATAATAAAACTAATTAATCATTCCCTTTTTCGCTTTTTTATCGCTCTTTTTTTCAATGAGGAGGGGGTAGGGGGCGAGTTGCGGGAGGGGCAGGAATTGGACTCCTTGTAATTAAATCTGGGATCTAGAAATTAAGGGTGATGATAGGAAAATATGAATTTAATATATTTACATAACGCTCGCAGCTCCAATATTTGTTAATAATTAAATTTCTGCGTTAATTTATCAAAGTTATGCGGTAATATACCACATAAAGTTGTGCGGTAATATATATATATATATATATAAGCAAACAACCACAGAGAAAAAGGAAAAAGAAACACGAAATCCGAGCGCTTTCGTGATATATTCACATCTTCAAGGACAAGAAAGCTGTGAATATATCACGAAAGCGCTCGGATTTCGTGTTTCTTTTTCCTTTTTCCCTGTGGTTGTTTGCTTATTAATAAGATCACGTGTTATTCTGTGATTTTACTGCATATATATATATATACACACAGACCGTGCATGGAACAAGGAACTCTTCTGGGATAATTAAATCCACTATAGTCCGAATAAATAATGGTAAATGACAAATACCATAGTTTTTTCTTTTCATGATGCTGGCCCGACGTGGGCAACAGGTCACTCGCAAAGAGGTCCCATAAATATAGCTTCCCTCACCAGCTATCTGCAAAGCAGACAGGATCCAGCTTTGGGACATGGATCTAGGGTTTAAAGCAGCCTAGCCCTGCACATTTAGAACCCAATATAAGCAAAGACTCGCTGCCTTCACGTCAGATTGAATACATCAAAGAAAAAGGGGGTAACTATTATATTTTTAGACAAAAACCAAAACTTAAACCTCAACTGGCTGAATGAGCGTCCACTTTTCAAGGCACATAACATGTCCGTTTCAAGATGGAAATGAACTCAGAATGGTCCCCTGAGGTGTTACTTATTCGGACTATAGTGGATTTAATTATCCCAGAAGAGTTCCTTGTTCCATGCACGGTCTGTGTGTATCATAAAACACCTCAGGGGACCATTCTGAGTTCATTTCTATATATATATATATATATATATATATATATATATATATATATATATATAAAATTTAGATATGTTACGACCAAGTCAGAAATATTCAGTCATTTATTCTATTTTGTGAGTTTCCCAAACAAATTCCAAATTTTACTTCCAAATTACACGCTACACGCGATTATTATATTAAAATTTCATACATTTATTTTCTTGAAAATACTTATTCCTTTATTTTCTTTTTATTTAATTTTAATATTTTATTTATTAATTTTATTTTATTTTTAAATAATTTATTTCTTGAATATATATATATAGAACCTTGTTAACCTTGTTTGGGTTCCGTGCGTCGGTCTTTCTTCACACGAAGGTTAAGCTGGTGGCCCCGCCTCTAGTCCTGGCTTGGTGGAGGAGCGAGTTGCTCTCTTGCGCTCTCCATCGTACATAGCCAGATACACCCGGCTCATCTGGTACCGTCCTGAGCCAGGCATCTAGTCTTCTCTTGAAGACTTCAACTTTGATCCCTGTAATGTTTCTTAGGTCCTTTGGAAGCTGGTTGAAAATTCTTGGCCCCCTGACAACCAAGCTATTTTCCTCCAGAGTTGAGGAGGTCCCTTGTCGGGGCCTTTAATTGGGGAACACTACACATTCTGCCTTTCCTATTATCCAGCGTTGTCTGGATGGTAATTGAGTTTTGTTTGAGGTTTCGTACCAGTTTTTCGATAACTTTCCATATGTAGATTATGGTATACCTCTCTCTCCTTCTTTCGAGGGAGTACAGATTTAGTTTAAGTAGTCTTTCCCAGTAGTTGAGTTCTTTGCAGCCATCAATCTTGGCTGTGAAATGTGTCTGCGTTTCTTCTAGTTTATTAATTTCTT
The DNA here is from genome assembly GCA_023014485.1 of Bathynomus jamesi. Taxonomy (NCBI): domain Eukaryota; kingdom Metazoa; phylum Arthropoda; class Malacostraca; order Isopoda; family Cirolanidae; genus Bathynomus; species Bathynomus jamesi. The sequence goes on from JAJOZX010010081.1 coordinate 54,158, forward strand.
CCTGTTTATATGGGACGTCAAAACTGAGCAGTATTCAAGTTTTGGTATGATCAGTGTTCTCAGCAGGGGGAATCATTACTGTCTTGTCCCTCCTTTTGAACGTTCTTAGTACCTGTCCCGCGACTCTTTTTGCTTTGTTTATTGCTATCTGACTTTGTCTCGAATTTGGCATCATCGGTCATTATTACCCAAAGTCGACCGCTTTCGTGCTTCTCTGAATTTCTTGCCTATCTGGAGCATAATATGCAGTCTTTTTAAGTTCCTCATTTCTACCACATCTCAAGAGCTGAAATTTCTCTGTGTTAAATGTCATATTGTTGTCTCCTGACCATTTGTATATTTTGTTTGTCTCTCTCTGCAAGGCCTCTACTTGGTTTGCATCGCTGATTTTTCTGCTGATCTTTGTATCGTCCGCAAATGATGTTACTATACTGTTGCTGTTTACTCCACTGTCTGTCTATTAGCATGATAATGAACAGGAGTGGGACCAGCACTGTACCTTGTGGTACTGAGCTGCGTACTTCTGATTCTGATGATGATACACCTTGAATTTTGACCACCTGTAGTCGATTTCTGAGGAAGTTGTAGATCCATTTTCCCACTTTGCCTGTTATTCCCATATGTTTCATTTTATGTGCTATTATACCATGATCGCATTTGTCGAAAGCTTTAGCAAAATCCGTGTATATGACATCATAGTTTTCATTGCCTTCAAGTGTATCTAGGATATTGTTATAATGCTCTATAAGTTGTGATAGGCATGATCTTCCTGATCGGAATCCGTGTGATTTTCGTGAATCTTTCCAATGTCTCCAAGAAGTCATAAATTTTCTCTGACTATTCTTTCAAAAATTTTGGTGAGGTGGACGTCAAGGACACTGGCCTATAGTTCTTTGCTTGAGATCTATCTCCTCCCTCCTTATATATAGGGACGATGTTTGCTCTTTTCAAGATGCTCGGTATTTCCCCAGTGTCTAGGGATCTTCTCCATATCCAGTATAAAGGTATAGCTATTTCATTTTTACAGTTTTTAATCAATAATGCGTTCCAATTGTCCGGACCTGCAGCTGAATGTGATTTCATTTGTCCTATAGCTCTCGCTACATCTTCTGGGGTAAAATCAAAGTCTGTTATATAGCTCTCGCTACATCTTCTGGGGTAAAATCAAAGTCTGTTATATAATCTCCTTTGCAATTCCTCTTCAAAGAATGCATTTATGTCAGGTATCGCTGTCACTTTTTCGGGTACTGAAAACTGATTCATATTCAGCTCTCAATGTATCAGATATTTCTTTTGGATCGTCGGTTAGTTCATTATTTCTCGTCCTTAAGGGCCCAATAGCGGTGCGCGTTTTTGTTTTCCTTTTTGCATAGCTAAAGAAGTATTTTGGATTTTCCTTTATTGCTTCTACCGCCTTTTCCTCTTCCCTCTCTGTATGGCCCTTTATCAGAGTTTGTATTTCCCAATCGATTCTCTCCAGTTTTTCTTGTATTTCTTTCCTGGCATTGATGTCTCCGCAATTAGCTAACTGTCGCTACTTTCTTTCTTTTGCGGAATATTCTTCTCTTTTGCCTCTCTAGCCAGTTCCTCTTTCCTTTTGGCTGTGCTTTCGGAACATATTTTTTCCAAAATTCTCAGCGTTTTTCTTTCAAGATTGTTAGCATTTCCTCAGTTGTTTTATTCTCGAAAACTGTTCTCCACTCTATTTGGGCCATGTGTGATCTGATTTCTTCTCAATTTATGATCTTGGAGTTTAAGTTAAAAGCCCCAAATTTGCTTCTTCCTTCCGTATGTGTATTGTCTTTTAAAGTTATCTCCATATTTGTTGATAGCTCGATTATATTGTGGTCTGAGATAATAGTTGGAGTTATTTTTATATCCGCAATCAAGTTCGTGTTATTTGTGAATACCAGATCTTGGCAGTTATTTTTCTTGGTATTTTCCGTTATCTCCTGTGTTAACATAAACTCGTTTGTGAGAGCCATCAGCATTCTTGCTTGCTTCTGGTCCTCTCTTGTGCCCTCCTTATCTTGCTGTGTAAATATATTTCTAGCCACCTTTTTGTATTTTATAAATGGGAAATTAAAATCGCCGCAGAGTAATATATTAGAGGATGGAGAGTTTACAGACTTTATTAGGATTCTGATATCCTCAATGGCATCCGAAAATTTTTCATTTGGAGAGTCTGGAAGTCTATAGATGGCTATCAGTACCACGTTTAGTTTCTCTATTTTCGCTGCAAAGGTTTCCACGAAACTGTTGGATTTACTTATTACCGTCTCTGTCATATGCCTTTCATGTATATAAATAGCACAACCACCTTTACGTCTCGCTGTTCTATCCGCTCTTAGTAAGTTGAATCCATCGATATGCAATTCTTTCTTTTCGATACAGTGTTCGCAGTTATCGCAGTTTCCTTGGCAGTCTTTAAGATATGTTTCTGTGAGGCATGCGATGTCCGCCCTTGTTTCGTCCATAACACCTTTCAGGTACGAAACTTTGTTTAGTGAATTGTTCGGTTTTATTCCTTGAATATTTGCCAGGACAATGTTTATGTTCTTTGTTTTGCATTGCCTCTTGTATATTTTAAGTTCGTTGTCCTTTGATATCGCGTGTTTTGTAGCCTTGTGGTCCTCCGAGATGGATCCGTTCCTGCCTACCTGTTCTGGTAGCTTCTTGCCATGTAGCGGTCCGGCTCGAGGGTTCCCAGCTGTGTCAGCTGGATGTGCTGTATAAGACTTAGCAGCCGTATTGTGTCCGAGATGTTGAAAAAATTTTGTGTGCTGTGTTTTGTTTGCTATTTGGGTACATATTCTTTTTTCTCACATTCCTTCTGTCGTCATTTGAGACTTGTCCTTATATATACACACTCGTGTGTATAACCTTGATTAACCTTGATTTAGCTTCCGCCCGAATTGTTCATTCTGACGAGTGTCAATCTTGCCACTCCACCTTAGACCTACAGTTTAACGTGGAATCCTCACCAGCAACCCAGCGTCTTAAATGGGTACCCTGTGTCGCTTAGTAGTTATCTACAAACCAATTTCTTTATTGTGTAGAAGGATGAACAGCTGGGTTTTGCTGCGCGCCGCCTGCCGTCACCGGGTCTCGATCCTGGGCCCAATGGATTCGTAGTCAGCAATGCTAACCACTACATCACCGAAGCACATTTATTTAATCCCCAAAATTACTTTATGAAATCTTTTAATCAATATAAAATTAATAATAAAATTAACTTGATCACCTGTATGTTGCAACCTTTAAACCTAATTAGTTATTTGCTATTTCAATATTTCGAAGGTGCGCGATATTAATTTCCATCCCGTATATTAGAAGATCCCTCAAAATTGTTAAACTTACTCTATAGCTTCGAAGCCGATCCAAAAATTTAATCTTAACTTACATCTTAATTTTCTGCCTATCTTCACTTCTGCTTCATCTTCAGGAAAGTCTCGGAGAAGTTTGTCGTAGATGACATTTCTCATCTTTCCATAATATTCGAGATACGTTAATTTCATTGACTTCCGAGCGTAGCGAGTTACCCCTTTAAGAGCGCTTGTAACTGTGCCTTTTACACTTTAAAATTGCGTCGTTGTAAAGTAAATCTACGGACGAGGCTCGTGTAGTATGGCAAAGGCTCTTTGTTGAGATTTACTTGTAAATGGCATTTGTGTTTTGTGTAGATACGACTGTGTGTGTGTCTTATATATTATATATATATATATAATATATATATGTGATGTACAGTTTCGGTAAAAAGTTCGCCTAAAATTTTTGAAAAGGACTGAAACTTACTAATTAATAATAATTGGGTTTGTTTTGACATTTTTTTTTGTAACCAGAAATCATAAAATTTTTAAAAGAAAACAACAAAATATTTGCTAATTCGTAATTTTATTTGTTTAGAAACTTTGTAACTCGGCGAACTTTTTTCCAAAACTATACCCTTGTTCGCACTTATACTTAACACATTTTTTATTACAAGAATGAAAGTTATTTATATAAATAATTACTTAACATCCATTATTCTATTTTATATAATTTATATAATGCATTTAATAAAGCGAATTTATTGTGTATTTTTTCTACCCGTTTATATTACATTTCAAGACTGTTATATTTATTATATTTCATTTACTGCATTTCAAGAATGTTATTATATTTTAAGTCTGTTAATTATTACTAAAAGCAATATATATAACTCGGTATTAATAAATATATATATATATATATATATATAATATATATATATATATATATATAATATAATATATAACTCGGTATTAATAAGCTTATTTCATTCGTGTATTGTGTTTGGTGTTTGCGCCATGTACTTTCTTTCTTAATGTACGTTATACTTAACATTTATGCAGTGGTGGGCACGGTTCCGCTAATCCGCTAACCGTTAATTAGCGAAGCTAATGAATTATTTGAAATGACTGGCTAGTTGGCATTATGGCTGGTTGGTTGGCATTACTTCTGAAGTTACTCATGAACTGCACGTTCACTGGTGTTAAGTTAATGCATTTTTAGGAGATATGAATAAAAGTTATGATTTTATTCAGTTCATCTGAGAATTAGAGAGAGAGTGAGTGAGTGAGTTACAAGGAGTTACAAGGACAAGAGGAAGCCTCAAAGACCTTACGGTTCACTCGAGGAGGTTCCTGTTATTAAACTAGTTTATTTTATAACTATTCTAGTATTAGAGACAGACAGACAGACAGACAGACAGACAGACAAAAGAAGAGAACGAGAAAAAACGAGAACACTAGCCGACTTTCATTCTAAAATTGTTAAAGATTTTAGATAGAATTGGAATTGGAATTTTAATCAAAGAAATTTATCGTGATCGGATTCAAATTAGGATCAAAATCATATTTTTTTCCTTTAAAATTGAATCAAAGATTTTCCTGTTTTAAAATCGGAAATGAATTCAACAATTCTTTTACGATTCCAAAATCTGAATTTTACACCGATTTAACATTCAAATATTTATGTGGTTCAATGAAGTGTGTGAACTCTATTTCCTTTTTAAAAAATTTTTAGCAAATAAATTTCGGTCAATAAACCGATAAGATTCCATCTATAATGTACCAAAAAATAAAAAATATTTTTTTTTTTTTTTTGAACATGACTTTGAATATGACTTACATGTGATAACACTACTTTCTTTGCCAGGCATGGAAAAAATAGTTTGGGTAGTGTTTCATAGACATTATGAATTGATAAAAGATTTGGGTAAAGGTGACCTTACGATGAGACTATAAAAGATAATGCAGAAGCATTCATTTTCAGAATTAATAAAAATTCAAAACTATGATACTGTGGATGTTGCCAGATGTCACCTTTTCTTGAAGATTCAGTCATTTGAAAATATGCGACCTTCGAGTGACGCTCTGATATTTCATATCCAGTGAAGTCATTATGAGGCACTGGTATGGAAACAAAACCATGTTTAGTATCCATTCCTTCCAGCACCAGATACTCTCCGATGGAGGTATGAGAAAAGGTTTTGATTCCATTCCTCATGTCACACACTCTTCAGTTCCCAAGGCATGTTTGGAAATAATCACTTGCAAGTGTACTACCAGGTGCAGAAGCTTACGGTGTGGATGCAGAAAAGCTGTGTTGTCAAGCTGTTCAATCCGTGGCTGCACAGAAAAAGCTGAGAACTGTAACAATGATATGCATACAATAGGAGATAAAGCTATAAAGCACATTTGTTTTGCATGTCATGTACTTTCTTGTAAATGTTAGTTGCTGCGGTATCTTTTCCATATTAAATAAATCCATTGTTTTATATTAATTACTTTTTGTATTAAAACATTTTTCAGCTTTTACCCATGTTATCGAAATACATCCAGCTTTTACCCATGTTATCGAAATACATCCAGCTTTTACCCATGTTATCGAAATACATCCAGCTTTTACCCATGTTATCGAAATACATCCAGCTTTTACCCATGTTATCGAAATACATCCAGCTTTTACCCATGTTATCGAAATACATCCAGCTTTTACCCATGTTATCGAAACACATCCAGCTTTTACCCATGCTGTCGAAACACATCCAGCTTTTACCCATGTTGTCGAAACACATCCAGCTTTTACATGTTGACGAAACACATCCAGCTTTTATCCATGTTGACGAAACACATCCAGCTTTTACCCATGTTGTCGAAACACATCCAGCTTTTACCCATGTTGTCGAAACACATCCAGCTTTTACCCATGTTGTCGAAACACATCCAGCTTTTACCCATGTTGTCGAAACACATCCAGCTTTTACCCATGTTGTCGAAACGCATCCAGCTTTTACCCATGTTGTCGAAACGCATCCAGCTTTTACCCATGTTGTCGAAACGCATCCAGCTTTTACCCATGTTGTCGAAACGCATCCAGCTTTTACCCATGTTGTCGAAACGCATCCAGCTTTTACCCATGTTATCGAAACACGTCCAGCTTTTACCCATGTTATCGAAACACGTCCAGCTTTTACCCATGTTGTCGAAACACGTCCAGCTTTTACCCGTTGTCGAAACACGTCCAGCTTTTACCCATGTTATCGAAACACATCCAGCTTTTACCCATGTTGTCGAAACACATCCAGCTTTTACCCGTTATCGAAACACGTCCAGCTTTTACCCATGTTATCGAAACACGTCCAGCTTTTACCCATGTTATCGAAACATCCAGCTTTTACCCATGTTATCGAAACACGTCCAGCTTTTACCCATGTTGTCGAACACGTCCAGCTTTTACCCATGTTATCGAAACATCCAGCTTTTACCCATGTTATCGAAACACGTCCAGCTTTTACCCATGTTATCGAAACACATCCAGCTTTTACCCATGTTATCGAAACACCATCCAGCTTTTACCCATGTTCGAAACACATCCAGCTTTTACCCATGTTGTCGAAACACGTCCAGCTTTTACCCATGTTATCGAAACACGTCCAGCTTTTACCCATGTTGTCGAAACACGTCCAGCTTTTACCCATGTTGTCGAAACACGTCCAGCTTTTACCCATGTTGTCGAAACACGTCCAGCTTTTACCCATGTTGTCGAAACACGCCCAGCTTTTACCCATGTTGTCGAAACACGTCCAGCTTTTACCCATGTTGTCGAAACACGTCCAGCTTTTACCCATGTTGTCGAAACACGTCCAGCTTTTACCCATGTTATCGAAACACGTCCAGCTTTTACCCATGTTATCGAAACACGTCCAGCTTTTACCCATGTTATCGAAACACGTCCAGCTTTTACCCATGTTATCGAAACACGTCCAGCTTTTACCCATGTTATCGAAACACGTCCAGCTTTTACCCATGTTATCGAAACACGTCCAGCTTTTACCCATGTTATCGAAACACGTCCAGCTTTTACCCATGTTATCGAAACACGTCCAGCTTTTACCCATGTTATCGAAACACGTCCAGCTTTTACCCATGTTATCGAAACACGTCCAGCTTTTACCCATGTTATCGAAACACGTCCAGCTTTTACCCATGTTATCGAAACACGTCCAGCTTTTACCCATGTTATCGAAACATCCTAGGTGTATTAAACACTGCAAGTATTTTCCTGATAACTGTTGCTAGAAATTTATATCACATATAATCTTATTTTGTGTACATCATTTGCTATATAAATTGAAGATTTTTGGTTTGGGGGGGGGGACGGATTTGGGGGATTCTTTTTACTTCATATGGGTTGTAAATACAAAAAGCTCTCGTGAATTATCTATTTTTCTATTACGTTTTGGTTTATATTTACCCCTCAATAGAAGGATAAATTCGGTATCATCCCACTCAGTCATTCCCAACAACCTCTTAAAATTATGCTCAGAATTAGAGAGCCATTATATAAATAGCAAGTGAAAACTTACTGTCACTTTTTCTGAGCTTTATAGGGTCAAGGTTAAAAGCCTTTAATTACCTGCTGCCCATGGAACGGTGGAGTGATAAAAGCTTTTTAACAAGCTTCGATCCGAACTGTCACTTTTCCGTTGACAGTAAAAAATTAAAAAATTCACTTTTAAGATAAGAAATGGGGGCATTTTACGCAGTTAGATTTGTTAGCTTTATAGAAGGAACAGTAAAATAATCTCTCTTTTTACATTTACGGCGACAATTGCAAACAACATTTAGGATTGAATTCACCTTTTTTTCAGCGAACATAAAAGACTGTGTAAAAACACATTTTTCACACTGACATACAAACAATGTTTTTTTTCTCAACAATCTGATGATATTCAAGGAAACAGACTGTACTATAAATGTAAAAAGTATCTCAAAAATTCCACACATAACGTATAAGTTAAAAATTAATTATACAGTGTGTTTCAAAAGTCACTGTGCACTATATAGTGTAATGGTTAGCGACGCTGACTACGAGTCCATGAGCCCCTGGATCGAGATCAGGTGATGGCAAGCGGCGTGCAGCAAAACCCAGCTGTTCATCCTTCCACACAATAAAGAAAGTGGTTGGTAAATAAATGGATACCCTGGGTGAGTGGGTGACTTAGTAATTAAGACGCTGGGCTGCTGATGGGGCGTGGTTCGGATTCCACGTTAAACTGTAGGTCTAAAGTGGAGAGAAAAATTTGACCCTCGTCAGAATGAACAATTCAGGCGGAAGCAAATCAAAGGTTACCAAAGGTGTGTGTGTGTGTGTGTGTGTGTGTTGTGTGTGTGTGTGTATATATATATATATATATATATATATATATATATATAGGTACACAGGGACTTTTGAGACACCCTGTTTAAAGATTAGTGGACACTGTCAAACATTTCTGACACTGGAGTGAAAAATACAAATATTTGTCGAAGTCGGACCTGGCATCGTTGCAATACTATTTCCGGTTAGATGAGCGAGGTTAAGCCACGTTGGTTCTGATCTGCGTTCAGATGATGTAGCGACTCGTAGATGGTTGGAATCCGACATTAAGCTCTACGTCCCCTCCGTCACATAGCTTTTATCACTACGAAGAAGATTAAAAATTGTATATAAAGATTTTTTCTTTAAAAGGACTACAAAAAAAATCATTAAATATGTATGTATGTATGTATATATATGCATGCATGCATGTATGTATGTATGTATGTATGTATAATCAGTAATACCAACATTTCATCCATAAAAAATATTAATAAAATGGGATTATATTTCTGTGTAAAACATGCTAATTGGTTCTGACATTACAATTATTCTTGGTGGAGAAAAATTTCCTTTTTTATTCATATATATATATATATATATATATATATATAATATACGTATTCATAAGAACATATTTATATATCAGTATTAATAGGTCAAAGAACAGTTTATACGTATAAAAAAAATTTCGGACACCCTGTTCATATAAATCCCGCAGGGTGGTATTAAATTATAGACAGTTATGATATTCAAGATTATAATTCGTTAATTGTTAGCATGGGTTATGCAGATTTTGCGCAAAGTTTTAGATTCACATGGACATCCAGCATATATACTGTATATAAAGCGCCATTACGCCCATTCAGGGTACGAGCAGCTCGCAGTATCATTGCCAAGTATATAGAGGGTCAATGTACAAAGCTTTTGCGCGTGGTTCATCACCACTGGTACAGTAATTATTAATGATATATTAAAATCGAACGTGTGGTCGAATTATGTAATTTCGTGTTTGTGTCGTTAGTTTGTATTACAGGTCCGGGTGCATGACTCTTCAGGAACAAAATGTGCCGCAAGTTTGTTTCCTTTCGAAGGCAACAAAAATGTACCCATTTTAAACACATGCGCATTCATATCACCTAAGGCTTGCTCTATTGCTCTAAGTCTAGGGAAACTGAACCAAGAACTAAGAATTTTTGGAATTTGAAAACCTTCCATTTTCTTCAAGTTTTTGGTTTATTTTCTTGTAATACTAAAATAAATTTACCAATTACGTAACTATCATTAATTTTTATGAAAACATTTTCTAACACAATCTAATTAGAAGCAGAGATATTATTTAACTAACCTAACCAAACTTGACTTTAGCCAATGTAACCTAACCCTGTACTATTTTGTCCAATATATTTAACGTGATTAAACATATATATACAGGGTGAGTCACGACGAAATGTCATAACGTCGGGAGCTTACAGCTGAGGTAATTCCAGTCAAAAATTTCATATGAACATTGGTCCGAGCAGTGGTGTAGTGCTAAATAAGAAGTGAGGGGAACGCATTTTGAAAGTGTTACTCAGATGCGGGGGGGGGACAATGGCGAGCGCGGCGAGCCCATACAGCTGGGGGTCCGGGGCACTGTAAGCCCCCGGGAAATCTTTTGAAATCTGACCAATTTCAGGGATATTTTGAGGTCATATGCACTGGATATTAGGATATATTCCAAGGTTGAACATGCAGTATTTCCAGTGTCATTAGATATATGACTCCAGTACGATCAATAAAATAGCTAACAACTGGAATGATTAAAAAAAAGAGTTAACAACTGGTACGCCGTGGTGACTTTTCACCAGATCTTTATAGGCTAGCATTGCCTCAGTCGAAGCTAAAAGAAATGAAGCAGTTAATGATTCTTTCTCATTTTCTTCTAGGGTGGGAATTAAAATTTCATGACGTTACAGATTTGTAAGTTCGGATTTATTTGAAATAGGAGGGAAACGCCGTTCCGTCTACCAAAAAGGTAAGGGAACGCCGTTCCCACGCGTTCCCACAGCACTACATCACTGGACCGTCCGAGTCTTAACTGTTACGAAGCTATGGATGTTTGAATTTCAAACATGCGCATGCGTGACCTTAAACTAAATTGACAGTTACTTACCGAACCGAACTAACTACGCAGTAGAGCGTTGTGTTTCACAGCGTGCAGTTGATGTGTTGTTCGTTCAGTATGCCTTTTACATTTTCAAATTCCGAATATGCCGATATGATGTATAGTTACGGATTTTGCGATAGAAATACTACTGCTGCTGCTGTCGTTAAATACCAGCGACGTTTTCCAAATCGAAGAATTCCGGATCGACGAGTGTTTAGCAACGTTTTCTGGAGATTGCGAGAGAGTGGTTCATTTCATAGCGTTACTGTTTCATCTGAGCATCCGGTACAACAAGATGCGGCCGAACAAGAAAACATTATTCAGATGGTACAGCGGAGTTCTCATGTTAGTAAGCGAAGGATATCCACACGTCTTAGAGTTCCTCGAACGAGAGTATGTAGAACGTTACACGAAAAAGGCATGGATCCATACCACGTACCGCATTCAGCACCTCCAACCTGGGGATCGTGCCCAATGGCTGGAATTTTGTAATTCGCTCAATGCCGATCGACAATTGCATCGATACGTCTTCTGTGATGAGGCTGAATTTACCCATGACGGTGTCAACAACACTCGCAATTCACATGTGTGGTCAGAAATGAATCCTCATGCCATTGTGGAAAGTAATTTTCAACATCGGTTCAGTGTGAATGTGTGGTGTGGTATTCTTGACGGTAAGCTGATTGGTCCGTTTATCTTCGAAGGTGGTCGGTCTTACAGGTGACATTTATCTTCGATTTCTGCAAGGCGAACTGCTGCCACTGTTAGAAGATGTACCTTTGGCAACACCATTGCGTATGTACTTCCAACAAGACGGAGCTCCTCCCCATTTTAGCCGTGCAGTGAGAACGCATCTCAATGATCGATTCCCTGGTCGATGGATCGGCGGTCGTGGTGGTGCATAAAATTAGCCACCCAGGTCTCCGGACCTAACCCCTTATGTGGGGGCGCATGGAAAAGCTGGTGTACCAGAGAAAAGTGGAAACACGAGATACATTGCAGCCCTCATAAAGGACAATCGTAATGAACTAATGCTAGCTACACGCGCAATTCACAGACGAGCCGCGATGTGTATTGAAGCCGAGGGTAATAATTTTGAAGTTATTGTAAATTCATGAATAAAAACTTTTACAGCTATTTGTTCGCTTATTCTTATTTTTAAACATTCAAACATCCATAGCTCCATAACCGTTAAGAATCGGACCTATGTTCATATGAAGTTTTTAACTGGGAATTACTTCAGCTATAAGCTCGTGAAGTTATGACATTTCGTCGTGAATCACCCTGTATATATACAAGGATAAAAAAGTAAATAAACACCACGTTCACTGTCCTCAAGAACAAATGCAAAGTTTATCAATGGAATACCAGAAAGTATGTCAGTTTTACACCATGAAAGGGGGAACCAATACGATTCTAAATATATTGATTCTATAAATCTGTTATTATTTATTGACTTTCCTTATCACATAAAAAACTATGGAAGAACCATAAGTGTCTATTTACGTTTGACAACCTTCTGTGTATGTATATATACACTGTGTATATGTGTGTGTGTGTGTGTGTGTGTGTGTGTAGTCAAGATCTGTAGGTGAGTTCCCACAGGACGTATTTATATCCAGGCCAATTCCTGAACCTCATTTTTTTTCCTAAATCAATATTATAAGTACGAGTATGACTGATACCTGGTCGGATCAGTGGGTTTAGCCCCAGATTAGGCGATATTCCAGTTTTCAGCGATGCAGGCTTCTGAGACGACGTCAGAATCCCGTTTCACTTCGACATTTTAGACAGATCGATTTCGCTCATCAGACGATAAGATAACTGATAAGATATTAAATGTTTCCAAAGTTTTAAGGGTGAAATTTATTTTGGCATTTGAACGATGTGAATTTTTTTTCTTCCCTACTGCGACTGTACGCCAGCGTTCGTCGCTCAGTTGTAACATTGTTTCCCGATAAGCGAAGTGAGGGCACTGAGGTCGAAGGTTCGAATTCCGATGACGCTGGTAATGTTAATATAGCTGTTAGAGCAATGGGTCGCATTAGTTGGCCTGAGCGCTGTGCAAATTTCTGAAACATTTTTTGAAGAGTTGTTTTAGAGAGTTTTGGACCTCCCTAACTGATGATAATTACCTCGATTGAGACCTAAAACTCATGTAAAATTGAGAGTTTAAATTTATATTCGCCAACAAATGCGGCCCTTTGCACTAATTTCTAGATTAATATTAATCAGTACCATCGGGAGTCAAACCCCCGACTTCATTGTCCACTTCGTTTATATATAGATACAGTTACCACTGAGCTGCATCGTCTAAGCAAGCTTCCATTTTTTTAACTCTTCTTATCAATCTACTTTTTTCGCTGCCACCATTTTCATACAAAATTCTTTCTTATTTTGTTTGAAAATTTCTCAAACTTTTTCAACTGTTGTGTGAAATTCGCAGAAGGAAACAAAGAACGATTTGAAAGGAAGGGGCGGGGAATTGCCATCATGCATATACAGGGTAGCTCAGAAGTCGCGCACCATTTATAGGTGCGGATGACATGAATCTGTGGGTGCGCGACTTCTTGGACACCTTGTATATCAGTAACTGTAACATATTTGGCAGCCTATAATATGTTATAAGCCACTTCAAAGATTTAGGAAAGGGTGAACCAAAAACCTGTATGCGAACCTACAACATTCACTATCTTCGTATTCGACATCTTTAAAAGTAAACAGGTTGTGCCAGTCAAGAGTGGAAATTTTTCCGAACTATGAAAGCTTTTTCCACTTAGAAAATCGTTGATTCAAACCGGCCGTACGACATCTGATCGACTTTAAATTCTATCAACAAATTATTATTAAGACTAGCAAAAATACCGCCCAACGGGCGGTTTTTGCTATTTCCTGCGAAAGGCTTGGAGCCCTCGGCCAATTACTTCATCTGGGAAATGAATTTTCTTACCTCAAGATATTATTTCCTGTTATAAAATATAAAAAAGAACACTTCATCATAAACTTATCTTTATTTCATTACTGAAGAATCTCCTTGTAGGCATAATTGTCAACAAATACTCCCTTTTCATTTCTTTCTGTGAAGACTTTCAGCAAAAGATCGGCGCTACGCCCCGATTTCGCTAGATCTGCGGTACTTGGGCATTCGGCCCAAACCGAATCGAATTGTGGGCCGACGGCATATTTTATTTTGAACATCATTCCTATCCCTCTCACCTTGGGCCTCAGTAATTGGGGTGCTGCGGCGCCCCAATTACTGTCGGTTCAATTATTTGGTCAATAAAACTATAGAAAAGAACGCAGCCATGAAAATCTAAAGCTTCACAAATCTTGATACAAATGAGCTCAAATGTGAAGCTTAATATTTTCATGATTGCGTTCTTTTCTGTAGTTTTTTTTTGGTTACATATACAGTATATATCGCACTTACCTCCATTATAATATTATTAAGATAGGTTACGCTCTGTTAGGTTACGCTCGGTTAGGTTTTTATTTTTTTAGTGTCGCTGTTTTAGACTTGTCGACGAAGTGAGTATAGGTCCATTTATACGTCATAGAAATGGCATTGTTCGTATATAGCAGCGGTTCTCAAACTGTGGTGTGCGAGCTATAATTTGTTGGTGCAACACGACCAACTACCGCTTAGTAATACGTAAGCAATAAATTATATACAGTTTTACATTACGCTCTCTATTTAATTACTAAACATTAAGTAGTTTCATTATACAAAATAATGATAGTGTACGATAATTTTCTTTGCTTTATGTGATACATAAAAAAAATTTTTGGGAGACCCTGTTATATACGGAATACCTCCTAAATAATTAAGAATTCTCCTCATTATCATTCCAAACATACATTTATTATCTCAAAACCCATTTCCCGTCCTGTATTGGGTGGGCACGATGCTTGAACTCGGGACCGAAAAAGCACAAGTCTCAAACAAGGATGATATATACTCCTCAACCTCAGGGATCCAGTGTTACCTTTCGTAAAAAAATGAGAGAAATTTTAAGAGGTTCGCAGAATTACAACCATGAATTTGATTAAAAAAAAAAAAAATAGAACCCCATAAATTAAAAATTGACAGATTATACTGTAGTTTTCATAGCGAAACCTCAGTATAACGCCGTAAATGATTGGCTGAAGAGACCAGTTTGCCGATAATCAAAATAAACGATATAACACTTTAAAGCACATAACCTTATCCTTTGTAAAAAACTGGAAACTCGTTGTCACAAACTTAATAGTACTTCAGCAGGTTTGAACGACCTTATTTAGATAAGAAATGCTAAGAATTTGAAGCTCAGCTGCTATATAATAAGAAAAAAGCATGAAGTATATATATATACTGTATAAACTTTTTCCTACAAACACCATGGTGTGTGTGTGTGTGTGTGTGGTGTGTGTATTACATTTACATTCCGTTCATTTTTAACCTCTTGGAAGCTCATTTTCTATGCAAATACAAAGAGCTCAATTGATAATGATAAATTAGCCTTTTTTTTACGACCTGGTATGCAGTGTAATGTATATATATGTTCATTCGGTACATAAATTATAGATATATTACTACATACATTAAAAATATTATTCTAAAATATACAGTGTATAGCATGATAATTACACTGTAAAACATCCTTCGTACATAAGTCTCTCTCTCTCTCTCTCTCTCTGTGTGTGTGTGTGTGAGACAGAGAAAGAGAGAAAGAAGGAAGTTATGTACAAAGAATAATGTTTAAGAATATATAATATATATATATATATATATACAGTGATGGCTGTGTATCTGTCATGTAACAGGGTGTGCGCGAGTATTATATTTGCTGTTAAACATGGATGCGCTAATGAGCTTACACATCTCGTTGTTTAGTGAAATATTTCCTTGGCTTCGCTATTCGTTCTTCTTCTATTGACTAAACAAGGAAATTCCGATCGTACATCTGCGCAGAGACGAGAACTTATCACCGTATTTATTTGTTATAATATCAGTTGATCTGAATTGATTTTAATTTATATATATATATATATATATAATATATATATATATATATTAAAATGGAGCCAAGTAATTTTGCGTGGAAACCTTTGTCGACTGAGGACCAACAAAAGCTGTTCGAATGGAAATCTTTAATAGTTAAAGCTTTCGACATATTCTAACGTCATCTTCAGTGTTAATATGAGAAATAAATAGAATTAAAAACCAATTATGAAGTTAATTTTAAATATTGGTAAATCACAAATTAAAAGTTAAAAATTAAAAGTCACGAACTTATATTATAAAGTTAAGTAATACAATTAAAATATTGTAAAGGAAACCCATAAAAAGGGGCTTCCTTGTGAGGAGAATAATTTTAATTTAAGTAACGTTATAAATTAATTTAGAGGAACATTATGGACAAGTTAAAATATAACATTAAAATCTATAAAACCTTAAGAGAGATAAATCAGGTACGAGTTACTTAATTACAGAGGCAACAGAGAATAAGGTATGGAAAAGATGGATACAGTTTGCGCGTGTTAATTTAGTTGGTTGGTAAAAAAATTTTAATGATAGATATTGAGATTATGGAATTGGGTATGATTACACTGCCCAACGCCAATTTTGCTGATTTAATTCTAACACCTGTTTTTAGGTAACTTTGGTGTGATGATTTAAAAAATCACCTAGTTTTTGCCTATCACGTCAGGTTTTCGAGCAATCAATACGGAGATATCGCATTTTGGCAGGGTTATGCCCAATTTTTTTTCTTTTCAAAAAATAAGTTTTTACATACTCAGAATCAGCATGGAACAGTAAACAATTGTGCAGGGAGTGAACTTTAATATACAATGGTAATGTTGACACATAAAGTGATTAAAAGTGTTTAAATAGCAAAAATGAATCCATGATCATGACGTCACGCTCACACCTGGGAAATCACAGATACCCAAGATTTTAATATGTGTGTACATGACTTTTAGATTTGTGATTTGCGTTTCCACAGATAAAATTTTAACAGCAAAAAGCCGTTAACAGGTCTCAAAAATTATCAATTTCGAGAAGTGCCCTTCATGGATCACCCAAAATAGGCATATTGCAATGCACATTGCACGAAAACCTGATGTGATGGACAAAATCTAAGGTGATTTTTTAAATCAGCACATCAATATTATCCAGAAAAAGGTCTTAGAATTAAATCACTAGCAAAAAAACATTTTTTTTTGTTGGGCAGTGTTATTTGTATGTGGTTTATGTTTGAAAATGGGTATTGTTTCTAAGAGGGGTAAATAGTGTTTATTAGTTTTTGCGATTATTAAAAAGTTACTAGATGTAATTAGGTGATCTAACTGATGGGAGTGGGAATGTATGTGTGATTGTGAGGGATTTGTAAGTCCATTTTTAGCGCGACTCTTAACACCCTTGTGCTCATCGATACGAAATTGGAGTTGGCCTGTGGTCATGCCAACATACGACGATGTGCAATCGTCACATATATATTTGTAGATAACCCATGACTAACGAGCAATGCGAAAAAACAGACGGGGTATCAAAAGGACCCCCCCTTGGACCCACTTTTACGAATTTATTACTTTCTTACCATGAGAAAAAGTGGTTGGAGGACTGTCCCCAGCACTTTAAACCAATTTTCTTCCGCCGTTACGTACACGACTTTTGTTATATTCAAATCTCTCGACGATATTGAAATTTTTCATAAATAATTAAATTCAAACCATAATAACATTAAATTCACCTCTGAAACTGATATTGCTTTACCATTCCTAGACATAAATACAGGGTGTTTCAGGTCGACCCTAGAAATATGGAAAAGAAACACTTCATATTTAGTTACGAAATTACTATGACAAACTTCAAATACAAACTACAAATTGGCAGAATTTGTAGTTCGTATTTGATATTTGAAGTTTCTCATAGTAATTCTGTAACTAATATGAAGTGTTTCTTTTCCATATTTCTAGAGTCGACCTGAAACCATGGCCGTAACTATCTATGAGGTCACCGAGGTCCGGACCTCGGTAATTATTTCCTAAAAAAAAAAAAAGACTGAACCGTTCTCCGTGTATGAAACGCATATTACAGCTTTTCTTTTGAAAAGAGGGAGCGTCGAGCGTTTTGTGTTTTGTGTTTAGTGTATAGCTCGGGTTGTGTTTGTAGATGTCATTTTGGTCTGAATTTTGCTCGTCCGGCCGCGCTCGAAAAAAATCTGGACCTCACTAATTTCTAAACCCTAGTTACGGCCCTGCCTGAAACACCCTGTATTACGCGTAGCAATAATTACTTCGTAACATCATTTTTTGGTGAAACCACATTTACAGGCTTGAGAATGAAATTTGAGTTTCACACTTAAGTACAAGTTTCGCACTTAAGTATAAACGTAACCTTATCCTTACTCTCTCAAACCGTTCAAACAAGATTTGCTCTAAATACCACCTCCTTCATACCTCCATACCCACTTCATACCTAGTTTTTGCTGGTTAATGGTTTTCCTTCCAAACTTATAACAGTGCAATAAAAAGATTCATTAACTTAAAATTTTCTAATGGAACTAAAATCGTCGTAATTTCAGTACAGAAGAAAACTGTATATTTCAAACTTCACTATTGTAGACCTGAAAGTCTTGTATTAAAAAAGAAAATTAATAAATTAATTAATAGATTTTAGCCACAAATTTGTTGAATGTATTTTTATATTAGAACGAAAATTGGACACGCTTTAAATTTAAAGATAAAATTCCAAAGCCCTTGTGTTCTTCGGTTATTTACAAATATACATGTGACGATTGCACATCATTGTATGTTGGCATGACCGCACGCAACTCCAATTTCGTATCGATGATCAAAAGGGTGTTAACAGTCGCGCTAAAAATGGACTTACAAATCCCTCACAATCACACATATATTCCCACTCCCATTAGTTAGATCACCCAATTACATCTAGTAACTTTTCAATAATCGCAAAAACTAATAAACATTATTTACCCCTCTCGGAAACAATACCCATTTTCAAACATAAACCACATATAAATAATCATACCCCATTCCATAATCTCAATATCCGTCATTAAAGTTTTTTTACCAACCAACTAAATTAACACGCGCAAACTGTATCCATCTTTTCCATACCTTATTCTCTGTTGCCTCTGTAATTAAATAACTCGTACCTGATTTATCTCTCTTAAGGTTTTATAGATTTTAATGTTTTATATTTTAACTCGTCCATAATGTTCCTCTAAATTAATTTATAATGTTATTTAATTAAAATTACTCTCCTCGCAAAGATAAGCCCCTTTTTATGGGTTTCCTTTACAATATTTTAATTGTATTACTTAACTTTATAATATAATTTCGGAACTTTTAATGTTTAACTTTTAATTTGTGATTTACCAATATTTAAAATTAACTTCGTAATTGGTTTTTAATTCTATTTATTTCTCATATTAACACTGAAGATGACGTTAGAATATTTCGAAAGCTTTGAATATTAAAGGTTTCCATACGGACCAATCTTCTTCTCCCATATATATATATATATATATATATATGAAAATCTGCAAAAGAAAACTTTTTTTTTTAACAGTTCAAATAAAAACTCTCGCGGAAGAAGGAAAAACTAATTCCAAAAGAAGTTCGAGAAAATTGTTTTTTCATTCTCTCTCTCTCTCTCTCTCTCTCTCATATATATATATATATATATATATATAGTGGTGGAGTAGCGGTTAGCATCACTGACTACGAATCCACCGGCCCCTGAGGTCGATATCCTGCAAAGGCAGACGGCGCGCAGCTCACCCAGCTGTCCATTCTTCCATACCATTAAATTGAGTGGTAGATAAATTGGTACCCTGGATAGCCTAGCGGTTAAGACACTGGGCTGCTGATTGGGAGGTCGTGAGATCGAATCCGGGCAAGGACTTTGTAATTTCTGACCCCTCCCCCCCCCCCTTCTTGAGGTTGAGTCGTGGTTCGGATTCAACATTAAACTGTAGGTCTAAGATGGAGCAATAAGCTTGATCGATCTTCGTTAGAATGAATAATTGGGGCGGAAGCAAAACCAAGGTTAACCAAAGTATACTGTATAGTATATTTAGTATTGCGCACTCGCTTCTTATATATATATATATATATATATATATGACCTTGAAAACCTATCGTTATCAAGACCATCGTATTTTTCCTTTCTATTGTTGTAAACAAATTTGCGGTTGCAATTTCGCCCTTAAAACCCATAGTCCAAAATATCTCCTGAAAACCTTGGTAATTTTCAATTAAAACTACGCATCGTCATTAAGTATTATTTCGCCTCATCAAACCCCTTCCTGAGCAAAGTCTTTCCCAGAAATTCAAAATCCATAAATTCACTAATTCAAAATTCCTGCAATTTGTAAATCTGGCACTGCAATTCCACCTGACCTTCGAATTTCGTTAAACAGCGAGATGTTGTTACGTCATTTGCATCAGAATCCAGTGCCAAGTGCCTCGAATGTCAGGAATGCTCAAATGGGGACATTCCCGAATTTAGGAATACATACACGGATTGGCCAAGACAATGGAGAGAGTGACAGGAATTTCTAATTAACAGAGTGCCAAAGGTTCACAACGGCTCAAAAACACAAACATACGCAGTAATATTTGATTGTATATTTGTATTTTCAAATATTAGTATTAGTAGTAGTAGTATTATTATTATTGTTGTAAGGTTGCAATTGGCAATCATTCATGCGTCTTTTATGCCTTTAAATTCGCTATTTCTCTCGTGTGTGTATATATATATATATATATTTTTTTTTCATTTCTTTTCAAAATTTCGATAAATTTCCCAGAGGAAAAAATCTATGGAAGTTAGAAGTCAATTCGTCAGATTTATTTTAGAAACTTTTTCAATAGGATTGGTCTATTTTCCTTCGTTTTCCTACTTTTCCCAAAGGACGATTCCAGAAATAAAAAATTCTTTCATTTTCCATATTTTCCAGGGTATAGGAAAAGAAAGCTTATTGCCAATACGACTCCAGTTTTTAAAATTAAGAAAATATAAAAATATTTTAAAATATTTTGAATTTTTTTTATGAATTTTTTTTAAATTTTTTATTATTATTATTATTATTATTATTGTTGTTGTTTTGTCATCATTATTGTTGTTGTTTTGTCATTATTGTTGTTGTTTTGTCATCATTGTTGTTGTTTTGTCATCATTATTATTGTTGTTGTTGTTTTGTCATCATTATTATTGTTGTTGTTTTGTCATCATTGTTGTTGTTGTCGTTGTTTTGTCATCATTGTTGTTGTTGTTGTTGTTTTGTCATCATTGTTGTTGTTGTTGTTGTTTTGTCATCATTATTGTTGTTGTTGTTGTTGTTTTGTCATCATTATTGTTGTTGTTGTTTTGTCATCATTATTGTTGTTGTTGTTGTTTTGTCATCATTATTGTTGTTGTTGTTGTTTTGTCATTATTATTGTTGTTGTTGTTGTTGTTGTTTTGTCATTATTATTGTTGTTGTTTTGTCATTATTATTGTTGTTGTTGTTGTTGTTGTTGTTTTGTCATTATTATTGTTGTTGTTGTTGTTTTGTCATTATTGTTGTTGTTGTTGTTTTGTCATTATTATTGTTGTTGTTGTTTTGTCATTATTATTGTTGTTGTTGTTTTGTCATTATTATTATTGTTGTTGTTTTGTCATTATTATTATTGTTGTTGTTTTGTCATTATTATTGTTGTTGTTGTTTTGTCATTATTATTGTTGTTGTTGTTTTTCATTATTATTGTTGTTGTTGTTTTGTCATTATTATTGTTGTTGTTGTTTTGTCATTATTATTGTTGTTGTTGTTTTGTCATTATTATTGTTGTTGTTGTTTTGTCATTATTATTGTTGTTGTTGTTTTGTCATTATTATTGTTGTTGTTGTTTTGTCATTATTATTGTTGTTGTTGTTGTTGTTTTGTTGCCATCATTATTGTTGTTGTTGTTATTAGTATCATTATCATTGTTGATGTTTTATACTCTTTTGATATTCTTTTGGACCGTTGTATATACTGACTAATGGTATCATCCCATTCATTGTCAATATCATTTCCATTTCAATCTGGGCACAAGAAGGAGAAATTTACGTGTGAGAATCTTAAAGATTCTTAGAGATTTTCATAACTAAATTTCTCCCTCTTGTGCCCAGATTGAAATGGAAATGATATTGACATTGAATGGGATGATAGTCATGATACCATTAGTCACTATATACAACGGTCCAAAAGAATATCAAAAGAGTATAAAACATCAACAATGATAATGATACTAATAACAACAACAACATTAATAATGATTATCATAATAATAATATCATCATCATCTAAGGATGCAATTATCAAATCGATATTTTCTTGTCATTCTCACCCACGGATGAGATCGAGGTTAGGTTAGGTTAATGTTATGTTATATTAGGTTAATCTTAGGTTAAGTTAGGATAAGTTCAGTTACGTCAGAAAATATCAATTCTCATTTCTTGTTTTTAAGAATGGCAGTGATATTTTTTCTCAAATGTGGATTTCTCCCTTTGTACATTTTCATTTGCGGGTATGGGTATGGGTATGGAATGGGTATGGGAATGACACTGAGTGGGAAGTAATCCATACCAAGTACAAATATTTGCAGGTTTAAATCTTCCAAATGACTAGAAAGAAGAGAATATATGCTTTATTAGGACCGTCTCCTTGATTATACTTATAGCTCTCTTCCTGCCTTAATCATTCAATTTTAAATGTATGCGCATTTTAGTCTAGGGTGGTTCCCCACTGTCTAGTTTTTTAAAGTTACAAATTATTCAAAGCTATCAGAAGTCTTGTCCATGATTGTAATCGACTTACACTTAATATTTATAATACCCTTTGTAAAGATTTTACGAATAAGTAGTATGGTTGCAAATTAAAGTTGAGAAGATTTATGGGCTCCTTATTGGTAGAAGTAACCGTGTTTTTTAACACAAACTTCAACACCTACTTCGGTGAATTCATTCACACGAGACAAAAGCGTCATTCGCAATTAAGATTGCCCTTTTCCTGCAAGGACATCCATATGAATGAGCATTGTGCCCTTCTCCTGCTAGAATATATAAACGAATCAGGAATGTTTCTTGTAAACAATAGTTGAGGCCAAATTTTAAAATAATTATTTACTGCTCGATATTAAAAATTATGATAATAAAATGATATTTAAAAATATTAACTTGATATTTAGTTTAATTAATTTAATTAATTTAATTTAAATATTATTAAAATAGTTTGATTTATGATTTCATTTTATGATTTATTTAGTTTATTTTTTATTTTAATTATATATATATATATATATATATATATATATATACAGACCGTGCATGGAACAGGGAACTCTTCTGGGAAAATTAAATCCATTATAGTCTGAATAAGTAACCACTATATCCTGTTCCAAAGCTGGATCCTATCTGCTTTGCAGATAGCTGGTGAGGAAAGCTATATTTTGGGGCCTCTTTGCGAGTGACCCGTTGCCCACGTCGGGCTAACATTATGAAAAAGAAAAAAACTGTAGTGTTTGTCATTTACCATTACTTATTCGGACTATAGTGGACTTAATTTTCCCAGAAGAGTTCCTTGTTCCATGCACGGTCTGTGTGTATCATGAAAAAACCTCAGGGGACCATTCCGAGTTCAATCATATATATATATATATATATATATATATATATATATATATTATATATATATATATATATATAATATACATATATAATATTTATAAATGACTTTGAACCTGCTCTTTAAATTCTTGAATACATTCTGTTTAAAAAGTCCACACCCCCAAATTTGGTGTTAAGAAGTCACAGCCAGTCTAATCAAGATTGATCGAGGAAATACTGAAGATCAAGGAGATTACTATAGACCTCTTTCACAGATATGTAATTTAGACCAAGAGCGCAAATGGTAACATTTCAAATCGAAATGTGGAAAAAAGACTATTCAAAAAAATGCTTCAGAAAATTGCACAGCGCTCAGGCCAACTAATTCGACTCGTTGCTCTAACTTCTGCATTGTTACTATTACCAGCATCATCGCGATTCGAACCTCCGACCTCAGTGTCTTCACATATATATATACAGGGTGAGTCAGAGGTCGTGCCTCAAAAGATATCATATATTTAAGTTTATATATTTGTTTTGTATTTCTTTACAAAAATTACTTACAATTAATAATTGACGGTTGGAAAAGGTTTTCAAACTGTGCCAAAGGACTGATTCCACCTTTTCCTAAAGAAGGTACACTGCTTCGTGAGCTGGTTCCGCCATCCCAAGAAAGGGGGTAAGGGTAAGAAATAAATTCTAAATCAAAAGGCAAATACCAATATTAAACTTATAAATTTACTTAAATATATTATATCATCCTATGAATTTTTTACTCACCCTGTACATATACAGTATATAATTATATATTGCGCATAAATAATACATAATTCTAAAAACAACATTTTTATACAACAAATAGTTTAACGTCAATTATTGTTTTTTGTAATAGTACATTTAATAGTACATTACAAATGTACTGTACTACAAACGTACAATATTAAAACTGTACAATAATTATTTACGTACATTTGTATATATAAAAGGGGTTGGAAAATTTATGTAAATATACCCGGGTATATTTTGGTATACTGTACTGGAGTAACATTCATAGTATATATATTATATATATATATATAGATCTGATTAACACTAACTTGTTTACCAAATAGCCAAAAAAGGTGACGCGTTATCACTTAACGTGTGTTTTAACGCCTTACGTTAATTGAACCCACGTGTGTGTGTGTATATATATGATATATACTGTGTATATGTATATATATACAGTATATATATATATAATTTTTTTTTTTTTAAGGAGTGGTTTTGCCTCGAACGAGCGCTCGTAAAATGTTCATGACATACATGCGTACATATGTACACACACACACACCTGCAGATATACGTGTATGCGTTTATATGTTTATTATAGGGAAGAGTTAATTTAACGCAATAAATTATAGGTATAAGAGAAAAAACACAAGGACAAACATACAAACGCGCGTACACATACACATGCACACATTCCTCAGCAGCTAAGCACACACACACACACACACACACACACACACACCTTATATATATAAACTTGACCACACATTGATTGTAATAGCACAAAACATTGTTGCTTCTACTGGTGATGAACCAACTTACGGAAGCCTTGTTAATATATTAACCCTCTATGTGCTTGGCAACGATGCTCCGAGCTGCTTGTAACCTAAATGGGTGTATGGGCATAGCGATGCTTTGTGTAAAATGGTGAAACTATTTACTCTATTTTGAACTTAAACTTGAACATTGATGATTTTAGATAGATAAATAGATAGACAGATTGAAATATAAATAAGTTTTCGATTTTAAGCCATGATAACACTGTAAACTCAACATACTTAAATCAAGGTTCGCACGAAAGCATTATGCATTCAAGCAAGCAAATAACTAATTGCAAACACTTTGAGAAAAAGGATGGAAGAATAATTGTTTGACCTCCGGGAAATGCTATTGATCAATGAATTTTACGAGATGTCGTGTTATCTTCAAGACCTATGCGGACGCTAATATAAGTAATTTTCCCACAAACGAAAGTTGATAATTACAAAGGTTATATATATATATATATATATATATATATATATATATATATATATATATATATATATATATTACTTGGTAATAACTGCGTTTCCTTGTTTTATTTTTGAAATTTTATTACCGTCCCCCCAAAAAAGAATAAAATATCTCCCTCCTCCAACAAAATTAAAATAATAAAAAAATATATCCAGTTAGTAATTTTTGCGCTTTTCCAAACTTCTCCATTACGTTAAACATAACTGCTTGAACTTGCTAAAGTATCGTTACGTCTGTCCTTCATTAAAAATCGCCAACGAAGACAAGCCTTATTACCTCTTCCCACCCTTCCTAATTAATGACTTCAGGGAACGCGTTGTACCAGACTCTTTTTTTTTTTTTTTTTTTTTTTTTAAAAAGGTCCCCCATCCAAATGGCCCCATATAGAACTCTTTATAGCTGTCTTTTCTCGCCAACACACAATTTATAAGTTTAGTTACAGAAAATGCACTTCCAGTATCTAACTTAATTTCCACTGTGTTTACTTAAGTAATGTAACATTGCAAAAATAATTACCTCCTGGAAGCCAATTTTAAAAACTATATTGGTATAGTTGAGATAATGAAAGTACCGGATGTCCAAAGCTTTCCGCAACTTATTGCGTATTATAGAGGGTTAGCAAAAGTAAATAGACATCACGTTGAATGTCCTCAAGAACAAATTGTAAAGCTCATCAATGGAGTGCCACAACGCGTGTCACCTTTACAAAACGCAAAGGGGAAATCAACACGATTCTAAATATATTGATTTAATAAATCCGTTATTATTTATTGACTTTTATAATTATCAGATGTAAAACCAAACAAAAATCGAAGGTGTCTATTTACTTTTGTCACCCCTCATATATATATATATATATACGCCATGAATTGCGGTAATTTCTTAACACCCGGTAGTTATTCAAGGTTGTTTTTTTAATAGGTTGATCCAAACTTTGAATTCATTATTTGAACCATTTTGTCATGGTTGATAATATGGTAACGAGACATGTATTTATGTATGAGTTCTACGTATGTGTGAGCTGTATGTGTATATATGTATGTATGTATGTATGTATGTATTTATTTATGCAGGTATTAGGTGTACATTAACCATGAACCAACATTTTTCCTAAACTTTTTCCGTATGGTTTAAATATTCTGTTAAAAATAGTCCATGGAGTATTAAGTATTTACAGAAATAATAAATATACCTGAGGATGTCATTAGACGAAAGCGCTTGAGCACCATTCTGTGTTTCCTTTCCTTCGTGGTTTTATTCATCATATATATATATTACGTATAATATTACTGCTCATTAATATTTCTTTATATCTACAAATTTCTCCTACAGAGAATCGTTTACATACGACGTAGGTTGTTTCTGCCTATTTGCAGCTCTCATTAGGACGGCAGGTAGAGTGGCAAACCCTATAAAATAGGATGAAACAAGAATCCTTCGTCGGAGTAGAGATACAAACGGTGTCGAAAGAGGCACTAAATGGGGGGGAACAAGATCTCGGAAGACTGAAGGAGAGATTTGATACCGTAATTTCTAGCAAACATTGAGGCCCCTGTTTTTCAGTTTGCTTTTTCCTTTATGGCATTCTTGTTAGCAAATATCAAATACCTTTTCTGGGGTATGGGGTTTAGGGTGGGTAGAGGGTATATGACATCTTCATATTCATTTGCTTAGCATACAGTATATATAGTATTAGGGTTTATTAAATACACCGTATACCTTACGTACACACAATGTGTCATTTGCATTTATGTCAGATTTTCTTTTTTACGATGTACAATTTAGGAAAAAAGTTCGCATATAAAATAAAATTTATAGGAAATATGAAAAAATTACTAATTATAATATTCTGGTTTTATTTTTATTTTACTTTTTTCGGTGACAAAAAAAATTAAAAAAAAACTTAGTTATTTACTAATTAGTCATTTCTTTATGCTTTTCACAAATGTTATATTTCTCGGCGAATTATTTTCTCGGAACGTGTACGTAAACAAATTAAATTATTTATACGATAAAATATTTAGAACGTGTATTTTAATTATGAATATGACAATTTTTTTTTATTTTGTGTACGTCGACGTACTAACATTGGAGGCGGAGGGGGAGGGGGAGTTGGGGAGGGTGGCATATGTGTACAGTAATTTGCAAATTGAGTCTTATATTTCGAGATATACGTTATGGTATTTCATCATATATCACGATATATCGCAGTATATTCCGTCGTCAAAATTACTTTTTCGTACTAGTATACACAGTGACGTCCATAAATGAAATATACATTGAGTTTATATGTCATCATTTCAAAAGTTTTATCATGTTGTTACCCCTCTGAAACCCACTCCATGCATCGATAATGTTTTAGGGAGTACACTGTGCTTATAAAGTTCTACGACAGTTGCAACATAAAAAATAGTGGTTATAGGTATACTACTGTATGCGTATATTACTGATGTTATGCAATTTTACCCCGAAATCATTAATAAAACTAAAAAATCTGTCATTTCTGCGCAATTACAGTCTTAGGGGGGATTTTCAACTTAACTTGTCAAGGATTCTTCTCTTTATTTAATGCTTCATTTGAGCTTCATTTAGTATTAATGGAAGACGCCTTCAAGATAATTTATTTATTTTTTTAATCATGTTCCCCGATGTCGTGATCTGAGAAAAGAACTACCCACTATTAGCAACTAGAAAACAAAGGAACTGATGGTATTTGGGACAGCAGTAAACATGACCTCTTGTGACCTCTTGTACGTGACCTCTTGCGACCTCTTCTATCACGTGTTGGCACCGTCTCGGGTCAAAGAGAGTCGATGGCACACGTGTTAGTACGCGGTCGAAATACTCTGCCTTCTTGATCGATGTCAAAAACACCAAATTTTTCCAAAATATTTCAAAACTCAAAAATTGTATTTTGATTATGAGATCGGGCTTATGGGACACCCTGTATATTTCTATTTAAACTTTAAATGCTCGATTCAATTCGTTAAACTTTTATATTTCAGCGTCCGTCAATAAAGAAACTGACGACAAAAAAAATATTATTATTTTGACGAATATAAAAAGAAAAAGACTTTATTATAGTACAGTAATGGTGAAAATCAATTTTTCCAATTCACTAAGAAAGTTGTGCTTGATTTCACTTCTCGTGTTACTCGTGTTACACCACCTGTAACAGTATGTTGAAAATAAAACATTGCCATAAAGTTGTATTACTCTTTATATATATATAGTTTATGCGCCTGGTTAACGTCGTTGACTACGAATCCATCGGCCCCGGGTTCGAGACCCGACGGCAGCCGGCGCGCGGCAAAACCCAGCTGTTCATCCTTCCACACAATAAAGAAAGTGGTTGGTAGATAAATGGGTACCCTAGGTGGCCTAGTGGTTAAGACGCTGGGCTGCTGATGGGGCGTGGTTCGGATTCCACGTTAAACTGTAGGTCTAAGGTGGAGTGAAAAGCTTGACCTTCGTCAGAATGAACAATTCGGGCGGAAGCTAACCAAAGGTTATATAATTATATATTATATTTCCACTGTCTCCAGACATATGAAACACAAGTTGTGCTTAATTTCACTTCTCGTGTTACTAATGTAACACTAATGTAACACTAATGTAACTAATGTAACACGAGAAGTGAAATCAAGCACAACTTTCTTAGTGAATCGGAAAAGTTGATTTTCACCATTACTATAATAAATTCTTTTTCTTTTTATATTCGTCAAAATAATTTTTTTTTTTTTTTTGTCAGTTTCTTTATTGACGGACGCTGAAATATAAAAGTTTAACGAATTGAATCGAGTATTTAAAGTTTAAATAGGAATATACAGGGTGTCCCATAAGCCCGATCTCATAGGAAAATTTATTTTAAATTAAATTTACAAAAGTAATGCATTATAACGAAAAAAAAATGTTCAAATTGATGTCTTGTTTTGGGATCTTTTTTTGTTGCGGGTAGAATAACACAATGTTTAATATGGAAGTGAGTTACACTCCTGTGGAAAAGGCGAAGCAACAAAAACAAACAACAACAACAAAAAGGTCCCAAAACAAGACATCAATTTGAACATTTGTTTTAGTTCTAGTAAATTGTCAATTTAATTCAAAATAATTTTTCCTATGAGAACGGGCTTATGGGACACCCTGTATAATTAGTTATACAGGCTGTTTCACATGTCTGGAGACAGTGGAAATATATAAAAATAGTAATACAACTTTATGGCAATGTTTTATTTTCAACATATTTTTACAGGTGGTGTTCAAATTGTTCACCCTCAACTTCAACACATTTCATTATTCGTAATTAACAACCTCTCTCAACAACTCTGATTGTTTCAGCAGAAATTCGCTGCAATTCCAGT
Organism: Bathynomus jamesi; assembly: GCA_023014485.1. Classification (NCBI taxonomy): domain Eukaryota; kingdom Metazoa; phylum Arthropoda; class Malacostraca; order Isopoda; family Cirolanidae; genus Bathynomus; species Bathynomus jamesi. The sequence continues at coordinate 84,039 of JAJOZX010010081.1, forward strand.
CTTATCTTAGATTTCAAATCTTTAATTGTTCTTAGTTTGTCAACTGAGACAAGAGAGTTCAAATGTCCCCACAGTACGCAGGATGAACAATGTGAACACCTTCTGTAATAGTATGTTGAAAATAAAACTGTCATAAAGTTGTATTACTCTTTCTACATCTTTCCAATGTCTTCAGACATATGAAACACCTTGTATATTAGTCCTATACTAATATATATTATATATAAGTAAGGATTTACCTTTAATTTAGTTGGCATCTCTCTCTCTCTCTCTCTCTCTCTCTCTCTCTCTCTCTCTCTCTCTCTCTCTCTCTCTCTCTCTCTCTCTCTCTCTATATATATATATATATATATATATATTGTTTGTTACCCACAATGTCCCGAGCTTCCCGGAGGTAACAAGACGTGCTCAACACAGTTTAATGCAAAGAATTAAAAAATCAACCAACCCGATCATCCAAGCTATCCATGAGTCCTGCCATTTATCCTCTAAGCTATGGACTTCTTGGTACGAAAACGTCTGTTTGTAGCTCCACTTAACTTCGACATTACAGTATTATTTCTAATCAATTGTGTATATATTTCTATCCTTAGTATATATTTGTCATATGGACTATAGTCTGCCAATAAACCTTTTCATTTTCATATATTATATATATATATATATATATAATATATATATATATATATATATATATATATATATATATATATATATATATATACACACACGGTGGCCTATTGACAATAAGCACTATAATAATAGGGTTACAATTGAGCGAATGTAATTTCTTAGAATAAATGAGGCTTCATTTGAATCATCAATTGAATTATAAATGTGCGGTAGTCTATTAGTAGACTGACAAGGATGCGCAACAGTAAATTAAATGATTAACTAAAAATAAGATCGCGCGAATTAGTAGATTTTCAATTCCTTAAGTTAAGGAATGAATATGGTCTAGGCAAAGGTCTGTTATAATAACGGTTATATCTTCCCAGTTGAAAAGTGAATGGTTGATTCGCTATCTTATTTTGTGTTTCAAATTTTGCATCATCGATTATTGCAACTCCTAAATCTTTTGCTTTCGTATATTTCTGAAATTCCTGCCTATCTGGGGATTTCCTGCTTATATGCTGTCTATTTTAGTTCTTCATTTCTGCCATATTTTCCATTCTAACGGCTTAGTTGCAGTCTCTTCTCTTCATAAAGCTGAACTCTTCGTTCACACTTTCGCCTCCAACTCAACCTCTGAGTTAATTATGGCTGAAATTAAAATATCCTCCAAAAAAGTTATTTCTGCCGTATCTGGGCTCAACTCTAAGAAGGCGTACGGTCCTGATGGGAACCCTTCTGTTCTTCTCAAGAACTGTGCTTCTGTGCTGACACCCTGTCTAGGCAAACTCTTTTGTCTTTGTCTTCCATCTGGTACTTTTCCTTCTTACTTGAAGTTCGCTTTCATTTAGCATTTTCCAAAGAAGGATGACCGCTCTCAACCCTCCAGCTACCGTCCATTTGCTTAGATTAAGAAACTTTGGAAAGGCACGAAATCAATCCTTAATAGGAAGATTCTTAAACATCTCTCTACTCACAATCTTCTTTCAAATCGACAATATGGGTTTCGCATATTGTCTAATATGGGACTAATACTGTTCCTTGTGGTAAGGAGCTACGTACTTCCAATTCTGATGATGATATACCTTGGATTTTTATTACTTGCTGACGTTTTCTGAGGAAGTTGTAGATCCAATTTCCCACTTTGCCTATTATTCCCATATATTTCATTTTATGTGCCATTATACCATTATCGCACTTGTCGAATGGTTAAACAAAAACATAATTTGTATTGCTCTCAAGCGCGTTTATCATATTGTTATAGTGCTATATTAGTTGTGATAGGTATGATCATCTTCAAGATCGGAATCCGTAGTGTTTCTCAATGAATCTTTCCTGTCTCTCCAAAGAGTCGTAGACTTTTTCTGACTATCTTTTCATATATTTTGGTGAGATGGGATGTCAGTGACACTGGTCTATAGTTCATTGCTTGAGACTCTCTCTCTCTCTCTCTCTCTCTCTCTATATATATATATATATATATATATATATATATATATATGGACAATGTTTGCTCTTTTCAGGATGTTCTATATTTCCCTTGTGTTTAGGGGTCTTTCCCACATCCAGTATAGGGGTGTTGGTATTTCATTCTTACAGTTTTTTATTAATAAGACGTTCCATTTTTCCGGACCTGCCGTTGAAGGTGATTTCATTTGTCCTAGAGCTCGTGCTATATCTTCTGGGGTAAAATCAAAATCAGTTATACACACTCCTTGTAATTTCTCTTTAAAGATGGTTTTTGGGGTACTATAAACTGATTCATACTGAGCTCTCGATATTTTATATACTGTCGCTGTCGATTAATTCATTATTTTCTTTCCTTACGGGCCCCGACAGTGGCGTGCATTCTTGGTTTCCTTTTTGCCAAACTATAGAAGTATTTTCGGTTTTCCTTTATTACTTCTACCTAGGGCATGGTTAATTAATCACTTTTAGGAAAAAGTGATGAATGAGAAATTTTCTAATTAATTAATGATTAACGGATTAAACATGATTAAAAATTAAATACTTCGGAAAAGAGTTAGAAAGAGTTTTATTGTTTCTTTTGCGTGAGATAAGACCGAAGAAAACATTTTGCTCAAACATTTAGTTTGCTTTAGTTTAAGAAATCAGGCATGGGCGGATTAGACAGTTTATACATACAAAAAGATGCAAAATTCAAATGATACATTACAAAATTTATGGTAAAATGATGCTGAAATTATGAGGAAAATTAATCATTTCCCATCTAAAATCTAAAAATATTTTTTGATTAATTAATGATTAAATTAGAAACAATTATTAACTGATTAATTAGAACCATGCCCTACTTCTACTGTATCTTCCTCTTCCTTCTCTGAATGGCCCTTAATTAGGGCTTGTATTTCTCTATTGATATTCTCCAGTTTTTCCTGTATCGCTTTTCTGGTATTGTTGTCTGTGCAGTTAATTAACTTCAGAACTAATCTCTTTCTTTTGCGGAATATTGTTTGCTTTTGTCTCTCAAAATAATTCCTTTTGACTTTTGCCTGCGCTTTCGGAACATATTTTCCTAAAATTTTCAGCGTCTTTTCTTCCAAGGTTATTAGCAGTTCTTCGGTTGTTTTACCCTCTAAGATTGTTTCCCACTCGATATGGGCCATTTAGGTTCTGATTTCTTCCCAATTTATAATCTTGGTGTTTAAGTTAAAAATCTCAAATTTGCTTTTCTTCGGTATGAGTGTTTTCTTTTAAGGTTGTCGCCATATTAGTTGATATCTCGATAATGTTGTGGTCTGAGATAATAGCTACGGTTATTCTCATATCATCAACTAAGTTGATGTTGTTCGTGAATACCAGATTCAAGCAGTAATTTTTTCTCGTGTTATCTGTTATCTCTTGTGTTAACATAAATTTATTTGTTAGAGCTATCAATATTTTTGCTTTCTCCTGGACATAGCTTCTGCCCCTTTTGTCCTGGTATATATATATATATATATATATATATATATATATATATATATATATATACACACTGTGTGTGTGTGTGTGTGTGTGTATATACAGGGCCGCTGAGAGCTGCCACGGGCCCCGGGGAAGGATTGGTATATGGGGCCCCCCCTCTTTACTCAGTATTTCATGATGAATGTTTTTTGTGTACATAACAAGCAAACTGATTATATGTCCAAGTCACTATTCAAAACATACAGTATGAATAAATAACTCGGAAGAAAATGACCATTTTATTTTTCGAATCAATTATATTAATTCTATCACCATACAATTTACAAATGCAGTACCAGTTCATGCAGGCGAGACAACTGTTTACTGCAAGATTTTCATAATTAGAAGTGTACTTTCTTTGCCTTCTCTCTAGCAAAGTGGTAAATGATTCTGATGAAATTTAAAGTACGGGCGAACTGACTTTCAATTACAATTGTTCCCAGATCTGTCAGTCGGTCTTGGGCATTGGTGGACCGCAGATAATATTTTATCTGTTTCAGTTTGACTATGATAATCTCTATAAAATGTATGTTCATTAATTATATTTCCTCTCTGTTATTTAATCAATTGCTTTATTAATATTTTTAGATTTTATCCCCATTCTTTTCGGGTCCCCTAGAGGTCCGGGCACCGGGGATTTAACCCGGCCTCCCCGCCGTCTCGGCTGCCCTGTATATATACCATATTTTATAAATGGCAAATTAAAATCTCCACAGAGATGGGAATGGGGAGTTTACGAACTTTATTAGGTTTCTGATATCAGCAATGTCATCAGAGAATTTTGCAGCTGGAGTGTTCGGAGGTTTGTATATGACTGTTAGTATCACGTTTAGTTTTTCAAATTTTACTGCTAAAAGTTCAACGTAGCTCTTTGATTAAATGACTGACATATGACTCGCGTACAGTATGATATTATATAGCACAGCCACCTTTTAATCTTTCTGTTCTGTCCGCTCGATGTTACAGCAAAAGATTTGTAATTCTGTTTTATCTATGTAGTATTCACAGTTTTCAGTCTCCTTGTCAGTCTTTAAGATGTATTTCTGTGAAGCACGCGATGTCAGCCCTTGTTTCATCCATGAATCCTTTCAGGTACGAAACTTTGCTTTGCGAGTAGTTCGGTTTTAGCCCTTAAATATTTGCCAGGACCATATTTATGATTTCAGTTTTGTGTAGTTCTTTGTGTGTATTCCAAATTCGTTATCCTTCGGTGTCGCGTGTTTTGTAGCCCACTGTGTATATATATGTATATGTATGTATGTATGTATGTATGTATGTATATATATATATATATATGAGGAGAAATGTTCTCCGAAAAAAATAGATTTTTAAAAAAATTCGGCGAATTTATTTCCACATTTTAACTTGCAGAACCCCTAACATCAATCCTACATAAAATAACAGGAAAAAAACTGTAATATATCAAACAAACAAAAAAATTTCATGTTTTGTGAATTCTTAACATCGTAAATTTTCCATATACCGAGAGAGACTCTACAAACAAGCATTGAAGCATCCATTATGAAGATGAACTGTATCTTTTTCAACATAAAATTCATATATAGAAGAAGAAGAAGAAGAAGAAGACCGAGGAATGGAAGCCGCCCCTGCCGCCTCCTCCCGTCAAAAAAAAAATGAATTAAAAAAATAAAGAATGAAAAAAATATAAGAAAAAATAACTTAAGGAACAAAATGGCGAAAATGATTATATGTACTACGAACATCCTTGTATAAAACCTTATATTGCAAATATATTTTAAACTCCTGAATAACTGGGCACCCGAAATAGCTGTAAGACCATCAAAACAGCATTTTTTTTATATATAAAGACCCCGTCCTGAGTCGTAAATACAAGGAAGTTTTTTCCTTTATGATCTCGGCTAAAACTTTTTTTTTCCTTCAATTCATTGGATTCTCGTTGAATTTATCGTTCCCTGATAGCTGTCAAGTTGTCCTTTGGGCGAAAATTTTATAGCCTGCCACCGTTAAAATTTCTGAGAAATTCTTTATTATATATATTTTTCCTTCCTTTTTCATAATAATACGTTACGTTAACGGTCCACGATTCGTTTATTTTGGCGCAACAAACAAACATGGTTTGGTTTATATACAAATATTATGTTTTAATCTCATTTGCATTAGAATCTCATTTGTTTAGAAGTCTGGAACGTCTACTTGAGATTTTCATACAGCTATCTCCATTCTCCTGTCCACTCGTCAAGCTGGCTGTTTTTTCTATCTATCTGGCTATATGTCTGTCTATTTTTGACTGTCGTCAAAATATCTCTGATCCAGCGATTTCGTCTTTTTTCATATCTTTAATGTATTCTATCTTCTTCCGACCAGTTCCCCCCCCCCCTAAGAATGAAATACCATCTTTTAGTTCCTGAAATATTTTTATGCCATAATATCTACCCAATAAATTCTGCTTACAGCATAACAAATAGGACAAACCTACAAGGAAGGATTTTAAATTAGAAATTATGCATAATTTTGAAACGGAGTCTTCCTTCGCCCAAAAAATCTTATAAAAATTAATTTTGGATCCTAATGAAATCTTATTTCATGTTTGGCTCCAAATCCTATTCGGAATTCGGATGTTATTCCAAATTCGACGAAAAAGACTATAGGTAATTCTGTTAGACTTTTTTCGGCGTACTTTTTTCCAGAATTACATGACCACAAAGCGATCGTATCATGTCATTATTATAGAAATAACGAAAAATTAGGAGGTACATCGGGGCTACATCGCGGTCATATCGCAATACCCTGGTTGTGTGTTAACTGGCTGGAAGACCGTCCTCTGCGTCCAGATGATGTAGAGAGACTTTTTTAGATGGCTTAAAGCGTAAAGCTCATGGTCCACTCCGTCACAGAACCTTTGCCGCATTTAAACAATTCCAAACCATCATCGCCATATTTAACAAATGATTCAAATTTCTAGATTTAATCTGAAAGTTTATTTAATGTATTTGTTCATAAATGCTTAAAAACTCGGTACTAAAAATAAGAATCATAAATATTATTCATAGGAATTTTTATATTAAAAGAACTCGACCTAATGTCAAAGGTTGACGGCTTATCTTTTGAATGATATATACGGCATGTCACCAGACTTTGGTATCTTTCTCATTTTAGTGAATATTTCTGAAAAGGTTGTGACATAAATCTGGGAAACGCCGGTAGGAGAGAGAGAGAGAGAGAGAGAGAGAGAGAGAGAGAGAGACTAACAAAGACCCGAAGATCCACTCTAGACTAGCCCAAAAAGGAAGTAGAAAAGTTAGAAACAGCAATGAAAAAAGAACTCTGAAAACTTATATCATACTTACACTTATAGACATGTAAAGCTTTCACACGGGAATAGTAGTAATAGTAAAGTATAGAACAGACAAGGCTCTCTTTCTCCTTCGCTAGCCACTGCTGACAGAAAATAGTGGCGAAAGAAGATTTACAGGAAAGTAGGAAAAAATATAATGAAAAGAATAGGTTCAGAGTTCATTCACACCATGCGTACACTTATCTCGTGTATCCAGTTAGATGACAGCGGGAAATAAAGGATATCATGAATACTAAACTACTAATCTAATCTACGCCTTGAATTCTTTTAAGGGATTTTTTATTTATTACTTACAAAAAGTCATCATTTCGTCGTTGCATCATTTCTTCGTAGCCTGCCAAAACCACCGCACTGAAGATTTATCATACATTGAGTCCGATTATCCAGATAATACTAAGTATTTCCATGAAACATTGAATTTTTTTAATTGAATAACCTCTACTGATAAAAAATACAGCACCTTCATAATTTACAATGACATAAATAATTGTGAAACAAGACCACCCCCCCACCCAACCCAACCCAGCCCACCAAGCTTTGGTAGGCTAGTATCTGAGCGTGTTTTCTGAATTGGATGTTTGTCATGTGTATGTGTCTACCAACTCTTTGAATGTCGCAAGAATTCAACTTGGGTCTCTCGCCGTGAAAGGTGTTCATGCGGCAAGTGATATTTTGAGTTGTTCATACTTCGCGGTGTTGTGCCACCACGAGAGTAGAAAAAATCTCTTTCTGGCGAAGAATATCAGTGGAGGGTCACTGTAGAGAATGAAAGTGTTTTGTGGGTGATCACCCGCTGTTGCCACTACGGTGAATTCAAGCGTCTCCCACTTAGAGGTGTTTATGAGGCAAATAATAAAAAATGAGTTGTTCGATGGCTGATCATGCTATGTGCGGCACAAAACAATCGGAGGAATCTCTCAAAAGTAGGGGGAGAACTAATTGTAGGAGGAAAATTTTAAACAAACACAAAAGGGCAATCCAACTAACCAGACCTACAATTTAAGAATTCCTATGCATAATGGGAAATAATAATACATACATGCATAATTTTCATTTGCAAAATTTATTTCTTTTTATTGCGAAGTTTGATGTACAATAATCAAAACTAAAGTTCCATTATAATTAAATAGTTTCCCTGGAGGCGAGTATGACTATTTGGAAGTTTTGATTCCCAAGAGATCTCATCAAGCTTACCATCATCTGAGAACTCCCAGTGCTCTGAAGCCAGATCCGGCCATCATCACCTACTACATTTATTGCAAAAGGAAACATAACTATTTCTATAAAACCTATAAAACTTTCTCTAGCTCGCTAAGTTAAATATTCCGCGATTTAACTAAAATGTACTAACATTTCTACACTATAAACTCGAGTAGCGTCCCTAAAATTGAAAACATCTATTCGGAGATTTTGGGCTCTCGAGAGACCCCATCAAGCTTCTCGTCTCTACCAATGAGGTATCATCTGAGTACTCCCAGTGCTCTCAAACTAGACCCGACCAGCGCCTCTTACTAAATTTATTACAAAGGGGAACAATACTACTACTACTACTACTACTACTACTCTATCTTAACTAGCTCTCCCTCAAGCAGCACCTTTTTAGTAAAGAAGAATAAAAAGGAGCTAAAGAAAGAAGGGGAGGAAGGAGTAGCTTTCCAAAATAATTTAATATATAATAGCTATTCGGAGGTTTTGACTCCTGAGAATTCCCATCTATTAGAAACACACAAATAAATTTTTTTTTAAAAATCTATCATTTGAGAACTCCCAGTGCTCTGATACCAGACCCGACCAGCGCCTCCTACTACATTTACGATCAAAAGGGAACATCACTATCCCCAACAAAACTCCAACCAACTCCCCTTATAATCACCCTATGTAGGCTTATTCGAAGGTTTTAACTCCTGAGCGTTCTCACCATGACAACACCCAGTGCTCTGTAACCAGATCACACCAGCGCCTCCTACTACATTTACATCTTTTAAGGGAAATCACTGCTTCTATCTCAAAAAAACAATACTAACTAAAAATCACATCCCCACTTGAGAGAGAGAGTTACAAGAGAAAGAAGTACCTCAAAAGACCTTGCGGCCCATACCGAGGAGGTACCAATGGCAACGGGTGCCAGGGAAAAATTTCTACACCCTCAAATAGTGTCGAGAGAGAGAGAGAGAGAGAGAGAGAGAGAGAAGAGAGAGGACACTTAATTACTAACTTTGGGTTACATTCTAAATAATACAAACGATTTACCTTCCCAACTTGACAACAACCAGCAATGGGTGGGGCCATGCCTATTGCCTGAGGCGAACCATTCTATACTTCCCTGCCAAGAACTTAAAAAGCTCATCTATGATTGGCTAATTTTTTGCTGTAATCATCTCGCTAGTCAATTTAAAACCTAGCTCTTTCTCTCCATACGAAGATCGGTGAAGAGGGCTAGAAACTGACACAGTGCTCAAACCAACCAAAGCAGCTCATTGCTCTGACTCTTGTATTATTATTGTTATTACCAGCACCATTGAGAGTCGAAACCCCAACCAACCTCAGTGTCTTAACCTCGGTTATAGGGAAACTGAACTACGGACGTTGGTTCATACGAAGGAAGATATCAAACAAAGGTTAACATAACTATTGAAAAAAAGATAAAAGGAAGAAATTTTGAAAGTTTAAAGGTTACATCTTACATAAAAAGTCTTATATGTATATATACACATTTTTATTTAGAGCGTGGGGGGGGGGGGGGGGATGAGCATGTTCAACGAAACTAATCCTATATGTATACAATCCCCCACCCTACCCCACAACCCCCTGAAAAAAAATCTAAACACGTTTTAGTCCTAATTTCCATCACGTGATGGATGTTCACATTTTGCATGATTGAACACCAGTTTCTTCCCCAATTGCAAAGTAGCGAGTACTTTATCTTCTTTAATGGTCTGGAAAGGAGAAAAATTATTGTTACACTGCACGAAAGGTCAAGCACACATGTTGTCATTCTCGAGAGGGTACGTGCAATACTTCTTGCTAAATGTTAATTGCGTGAATGTTTCTACAGTATAATGAATGTCATACTAAAATTTGTAGTATGAACCAAGGAAATTAGTGATACCGATATTATTATTTACATATATATATATATATATATATATATATATATTGTATATGGTGTCCCAGAAGTCCTGCATCAAAGGTTTATATCATGTTCTATATTATGGAGCATGCCTTTTGAGACACCCTATATATACAGTATATACAGGGTGAGTCAAAAATCTGGAAAACACAGGCACTATGCTTTTCAATGCAATATATATATATATATATATATATATATATATATATATATATATATATTATATATATACAGGGCGTCCCAAAAAAATGTATACACACTTTAAATAATTATAAAGGCAGTGTTTATTAAAATACATTTCATTTTCAAAATGTAATAGAATCTACAGACATTATTTAATTGTTTTGTCAACGCCTGTTTTCAAACTGACGTCCGTTCTGGTCCAGGCACTGCTGATAACGCGAAGCAATGGAATCGCAAACATCACGAAACATTTCGTTTGGTATTTGTGTGCATTCTCGTTCAATGGCTGCTCTCAATTCAGCGACTGTTGCAGGTTTTATAGCGTAGACTTTGTCTTTTAAGTATCCCCATAAAAAAAAGTCTAGTGGTGTGAGGTCTGGTGAACGCGGAGGGTATTCTACGAAACCCCTTCGTCCAATCCACATCCACATCGTGCCAAGTACGACTCGCAATACTCCACTCTTCGGTCCGGATCATCTTCATTAATAGCATGGATTAATCTTGGAATGTAACTTTTCCATTGACAGCGCTTCAAAATGCGTTGGACAGACGATTCTGAAATTCCTACCTCACGACTCGCTTGCCGCACAGATTTTCTTGGACTTTGGTGATACGTTTCCAGTACTCTTTCTTGCTTTGTGGGGCTTGTCGATGTCCGTGGTCTTCCGGAACGCTTCTTGTGGACATTCTGAACAGTTCCATCGGCTTCAAACTTATCTCTAATTCGAGTGATGGTAAGTCGCGTTGGTGGATCTGTTTGAAACTCCCTCCTAAACTGTCTTTGCACTTCAACTGCGTTTTCACACTTCCAGTAGCATTTTAGAATGAATTTCCTTTGTTCAAAGCTTAGTCTGACTGCCATTATTAATTCTAATGGGTTTAACTTGGAAAGAAAGAAATATCAATTGAGCTATCAGCTGTTAAAGTGTGTATACATTTTTTTGGGACGCCCTGTATATATATATATATATGGATGAATTTCACAATAAAACACGTGAAATGAATGAATGCTGCAAACCCACAAGGAAAAAGAAAAACGATTCCAAGGCCTTTCGTGTATTCAAAGCTACACCTCGTCAGGGAATGAAGTTAAAAGGCGAGAAGCCCATATATATATACAACGTACAGGAAAAACAAAACAATTAGCACATACTTAACAAGGGTTAATGAGAGGCAAAAGAAATTTTAACATGATATCGTCAATTTTATAAGTCCCCGAGCTGTTATTGAAATTGTTTTTAAAATGAATAAATGCACATTCTAGAATATTCGTTCTATTATATCTCTTTTTAACAAGCGCTTTAGAACTATCCCACTTGATGCTATGGTTACATCTATACATATGGTTAAATAAAGCATTGGAAGTACTAGCTGTTCTACAAGCATATTTATGCTGTTTTACCTAATATCTAACGTTTTACCGGTTTGGCCTATATATACTGAGTTACATTGTGTACATCCGATCGAATACACCACAACCAACAACATTATCAGGGCTATTCTTTATTAGGCGTGATTTAACAGTATTATTATACTTAAAGATTACATTAATGCCAATTGCTTTAAGTACAGTTGGAAGGTATTGAAAATTAACATGGTAAGGTAGGCTAAGGATATTTTTACGCTGAAATTCCTTTACAATTACATTATTATAATACCTATTCTTGGCTTTCTTAAGACAGTTATCTAAAAATGAAATAGGATAACATAATTTAGTACCAATATTCATGATATTGCATAACTCGGAATCTAAAAATTCAGGACTGAACTCTCAATGCTCGAAGAAACATAGCAGAGAAAATAGAGGATTTAATCGAAGGATGATGGTCAGAATAAAAATGCACGTAAAGAGTTATTATTAGTAGGCTTACGGTAGACTTCATATTTGAACTGATTAGAGCATCTCCAAATTTTTAGATCAAGAAAAGGTAGGCTTCCCTCATTTTCTTTTTCAACTGTAAACTTAATAGATGGGGCTAAATTGTTGAGCCTACCAAGAAATAAGTCCACATCCAAATTATTAGGCCAAAGGCATAAAATATCATCTATATACCTGTACCAAACCAGGTTAAAATTAACAATCGTAGGCAAAATTCTACTTTCAAAAAATTCCATTATAAATTAGCTAGTACAGGTGAAAGGGGATTTCCCATAGCCAATCCAAACGACATAACATAAAACTTATTTTCAAACTGAAATTTACAATCTTTGACACACAGCTTAATTAACTCAATAAGAGTGTTGTGTTGAACAGGGAAAGAATATTCAGAAATCTTATCTTTTAAGAAATCAAGTAGGTCATCAACAGGGACTTTGTGAATAGCGAGCATACATCGAAGCTTACCAATTTGAAATTAGGGTCATTAGGGAACTTCAGTTTGTCAATAAGATCCATGCTATTTATAATATGTGACTCAGAAACAGAGCCAACTAATGGTGTTAATAAACTAACTAACCATTTCGATAGCTTATAGGTTACGGAGCCCACTGAGCTAACAATAGGCCTCATGGGATTATTAACTTTGTGTGTTTTTACTAAGCCGTACAGATATGGTAGTGACGAATTAATACTAAGAAACTGCTGTGAAAGCCCATTATAGTTATTTTTAATATTTCTCTTAATTTTCTGTTAAACATTTTATTAACATCCTCCAATGGGTCTCTATTTAGAGGTTTGTACGTGTCACGATCACTTAATAACGTATTCATCTTTTCAACATAACTGTTTTTGTCCATGATGACGATCGAATTGGATTTGTCCGCTTTAGTAATATGTAATGAATCCTTAGCCTACCTTACCATGTTAATTTTCAATACCTTCCAACTGTACTTAAAGCAATTGGCATTAATGTAATCTTTAAGTATAATAATACTGTTAAATCACGCCTAATAAAGAATAGCCCTGATAATGTTGTTGGTTGTGTGTATTCGATCGGATGTACACAATGTAACTCAGTATATATAGGCCAAACCGGTAAAACGTTAGATATTAGGGTAAAACAGCATAAATATGCTTGTAGAACAGCTAGTACTTCCAATGCTTTATTTAACCATATGTATAGATGTAACCATAGCATCAAGTGGGATAGTTCTAAAGCGCTTGTTAAAAACAGAGAGATAATAGAACGAAATATTCTAGAATGTGCATTTATTCATTTTAAAAACAATTTCAATAACAGCTCGGGGACTTATAAAATTGACGATATCATGTTTAAAATTTCTTTGCCTCTCATTAACCCTTGTTAAGTATGTGCTAATTGTTTTGTTTTTCCTGTACGTTGTATATATATATGGGCTTCTCGCCTTTTAACTTCATTCCCTGACGAGGTGTAGCTTTGAATACACGAAAGGCCTTGGAATCGTTTTTTCTTTTTCCTTGTGGGTTTGCAGCATATATATATATATAAGATATATTATATATATATATATATATATATATATATATATATATATATATATATATATATATATTATATTTGCATTGAAAAGCATAGTGCCTATGTTTCCAGACTTTTGACTCACCCTGTTAACAAATATTCAAACTGAGGTCTTGTTTTGGGACCCTCTTTTGTTGGAGGTAGAATAACACGCAATACTAATATGGAAATGAGTTACAGTCCTCGGGAAAAGGCGGAAATTGTTCTTTTGCATGCTTCTGGCCTTAGCCAAAGACATGCAGCTGAGGAATTTCACCGTCGTCATCCCAGTAAACCACGACCTGGTCAGCGTTCTGTTGGTCGAATGCTTTAAAGATTCAAGGAGACCGGGAGTGTTCAGAACAAACCAAGAGCAGGTCGCTCGAGAACTTCAACTGGTGCTGAAAGCAGGATTGATGTACTTTTCAGGATCGCAGTAAGTCCACAATGATTGGTGAGAAAGATTGCATATGAAAGTGGACATTCAAAGACATCTGTATATCGAATATTGCAACGTCACAAAATTTCATCCGTACAAGATACATTTTGTACAAGAATTACATGGGGATGATACAGATCGACGACTTCAATTTTGTGAATGGTTTAAGTCAAAAAGAAACCTACCGGACAAAATATGTTTAGCGATGAGGCGTCTTTTCCCCTGAACGGATACATAAACCGACGCAACACCGTGTGTACTAGGCGCAGGATAATCCTCATGTCGCTGTTGATGCTCATCACCAAACTAACCCAAACGTAATGGTGTGGTGCGGCATTCATGGAAATCTTGTTTTGGTACCAGTATTTCTGGAAGGAGGACTTAATGCCAAACGATATATCTAGTTATTGCATAATACGTTGGAACCGTATTTGAACGAAATGCCACTCGCAGTGCGACATCGGTTTTACTTTCAGCAGGATGGAGCACCACCTCACTTTGGCCGTGAGGTGCGACGTTGGTTGGATGAAGTTCTCCCTGGGCGATGGATTGGGCGCATGGGACCAATCGAGTGCCCCCCAAGATTCCCGGACCTCACACCCCTAGATTTTTTTCTCTGGGGGTCACCTTAAGTCTATTGTGTTCATTTACCGTCCAAATGCCATTGAAAATTTTAAAGAGAAAATCTATGTTGTTTGTGCACAAATTACACCAGAGACTTTGGCACGTGTGCGTTTAAGTTTGGAACCTCGTATCAACATGTGCGAACAACGAGAAGGACACCAATTTGAATATTTTTTTCGTTCTAATGTAATTTCTAATTTGTAAATTTAACTTAAAATAAATGTAATTTCTAATTTGTAAATTTAACTTAAAATAAATTTTCCTATGAGTCGGGACTTAGGGGACACCCTGTATATTACCAAAAATCTCGTTCCGACAAACTTGAAGTGAGAAAGCAGAGACAGCCCGGAGGCAATCGGAAGCCAGTATTGCTCTTCCATGGAGAGAAAAAGTGAAAAATGGGGTTCCAGCCCAATCCTTCCCCTCCTGTATCGCAGGAATGTGGAGCTAGCTGCATCTTGCCGCAGACGCTGGGCTCGTCATATCCCTACACCAGTGTGTGTGTGTGTGTGTGTGTATAAAGGGTGATCCAGAGAAATGGGACCCAAAAGAAACCCCTGTACTCTTAAAGTATAAGTCCTTTAATAAAATCATACGCATCATTCGAAAGAGGATAGTTACAAGTTTGAAGGATTGTATAGGTTTTGACAATACAAGACAAGATAAGATACAAAACAAAATAAAAGTGTTAGTTAAAACTAACCCTTCAAGATGACTGCATGGACTGTGGAACAGCTGCGTTTCATAACTGAGCAAATTATGAGCATGGAAGAAGTGTAGTTTCAGCTCAAAGACTTTCAAGATAAATTTTCAGATGTCAAAATCACCTTCTAAGAAAGTAATCCGTCGGTGTGTCAGAAATTTTTCCCTAACTGGCAGCATTGGAAAAAGAAAACCAACTGGAAGAGTGCGCACAGCAAGGATAGACGAGATCATTAACAGAACTCATGAAATTGTACAGGATAATCCTAACATAAGCATCAGACGTGCTTCTCAGCTGTTAGGAGTTGGATATGGAACAGCAACACACCGTATATTCAAGCAAAATTTAATGCTCTTTCCATATAAAATTCAAACAGTGCAACAACTAAACGATGGAGATTTCGCACGAAGACGACAATTCTGTCAATGGATCCAACAGAAGGTAAATGACCACTAATTTTCTAGCAACTTTGATTATGTCAAACGAAGCCCATTTTCACTTGAATGGAACTGTAAACAAACAAAATTGTCGTTTCTGGGCAACAGAAAATCCATTGAATATTACTGAAGTCCCGTTGCATAGTCAGCGTGTAACTGTTTGGTGTGGTCTTACTGCATCTCAGATCATAGGGCCGTACTTTTTCGAGGATTCCACCGGAAACACGGTCACTGTAAATGGTGATCGCTACGAAAAAATGTTGACCGATTTCCTTATTCCTAAATTAAGAGATCTTTGTCTAGAAAACCACTGGTTCCAACAAGACGGAGCTACCTGCCATACCACGAGGAACTGCATGGCAGTTTTGCGTCAAACGTTTCCAGGCGAGTTAATCTTAAGATTTGGAGACGTTGAATGGCCCGCAAGGTCTCCGGATTTTTCTCCCTTAGATTATTATCTCTGGGGATATTTAAAGAGTAGGGTCTACAGAAATAACCCAACGACCTTGCAAGAATTGAAGGCTGCCATCACAAATGAGATACAGGCCATACCACCGCACACTCTTGCAAAAGTGATGCAGAACTTACAAGCGAGAACAGTGGAATGCTTGGCAACTAATGGAGCACATTTGAAAGGAGTCATTTTTAAAAAATTAATATTTCATAATAAACTTGTAACTCTACTCTTTCGAATGATATATAGTTTTTATGAAAGGAATTAAATATTAAGAATATTTGGCTTTTTTTTATGGGTCCCATTTATCTGGATCACCCAGTATATATATATATATATATATATATATATATATATATATATCAGTTCCTCGGTGGTGTAGGGGTTAGTGTCGCTGACTACGAATCCATCGGTCCCGGGTTCGAGACCCGGTGACGGCAGCCAGCGCGCAGCAAAACCCAGCTGTTCATTCTTCCACACAATAAAGAAAATGGTTGGTAGATAAATGGGTACCCTGGGTAGCCTAGTGGTTAAGACGCTGGGCTGCTGGTGGGGCGTGTTTCGAATTCCACGTTAACCAGCTGTTCATCCTTCCACACACAGAAAATGGTTGGTAGATAATGGTACCCTGGGTAGCCTAGTGGTTAAGACGCTGGGCTGCTGGTGGGGCGTGGTTCGAATTCCACGTTAAACTGTAGGTCTAAGGTGGAGTGAAAAGCTTGACCTTCGTCAGAATGAACAGTCAGGCGGAAGCTAACCAAAGCTCTCACAAGTATTCGTACAGAGAAATATTTCAGTTATTCCTCCTTATTTTTTGTACCATGCAAAGGATAGCTATGAAAAGTTTACCGTTCATTTGGGAAAATTTAACATAAAAAAATTAGTTTAACTCCAACATATATTGTAATGTAAAACATTACAAATTTGAGGAAAAAAAGAAGTTAAAATGAGAAAGTTTTTGTACGTTTATTTACAAAATTATTTAATACTTTGTGTGTCCATCTTAGGATTGAAGAATTTAAAATTTTATCAGTAGTTGGCTGTTTATTGATTAGAGACTGTTGGCAGTTCTGAATTCTAGAATTTCTCTTTTAAATCTTCATGGAAGACGGATGATTATACAAACCATCAGTAAGTAATGGTTCGTCGTGGTAAAGAGGTGTCTACAGATTTTAAGAGATCTGTTGTTGCTGCACACGAGTCTGGAAAGAGTTATAGGAAGATAGGAGAAGAACTTCGAATTCCATTTACGACGGTTGCTGCAGTTATAAAGAAATGGAAAGACTTTGGAACAATCAAAACTCTACCACAGGTGTGGACGAACTTGTAAGATTTCAGATTGTCACAATGGAATCTTGAATTCGAAGAAATATCAGGAAATTTTAGGAAATGTGATCCAAAACATAGAAGTAAGAGAACCATGAAATGGCTTCAAAAAAGAAATTTCAAGCTCCTCGAGTGGCCCGTCAAATCCCAGATCTTAATTTAATCGAGAATTTATGGTTTGATTGAAAAAAAGTTGTCCGCAAGAGAAACTCTTCGAATCTGAATGAATTGCAACAATTTTCTTTAGAAGAATGGGCTAAAATTTGTACTGAGAGATGTCGAAACTTGTCAAAGAATATCCAAAATCACTGAAGTTATTCGAGAAAAAGGTGGACACACAAAGTATTAAATATTGTAAATAAATGTACAAAAACTTTTACACCTTAACATCCTTATTTTCCTCACGTTCTTTGATGATTCACATTATATTCGTATGTTGGAGTTAAACTAAGTTATTTATTTGTTAAATTTTCCCAAACGAACGGTAGACTTTTCATAACTAATCCTATACATGGTACAAAAGATAAGGACGAATACAGGTGTCCCAAAAAAAATTATATACTCTTATAGCCTTATAGTTTTTTTTGGGACACCCTATATAATTGAAATATTTCATATTTCTCTGTACGAATACTTATGAGCGCCAATATATACTATATATATATATATATATATATATATATATATATATATGTGTGTGTGTCGGTCCACAAACGCGTAATACATCTCGTAGGAAATGGTAGACAAATATCACATGTCTATTTATACACACGCCAATATTACACCACTGACGAATTCAATCATGATGAAAATTTGAAAGTCTATTTACTTCTTCCCAGTCATAATTATTAATCCTTAATGCAAATATTAAAAGATACATTGTGAACGAGAAATATTTTTAACTAATCGCAAAGACGTTATAAGTATTACAGAATTCTAAAATGGGATATACAGAGTGATCCAAAAAGTTTTTTCCTTCAAACTTGTTACATAATTATTTATAAGTAACTTTTTTTTTAATCACACTGTACAATGTACCTTCGTTTACATATACAGGGTTGTTCAAACGCCAAGTCCCAATAGCAATAATATAATGAATAAATACGCTATGCGATGCTACGGTGCTCGAGGTTTGAAAAACCCCGTATATCGTGACGTAAACATAACTCATGTTCAAGATGAAATTGTGACACGTCACTTTCGGCATACAGTCACATGACTAATTGTTTTGATCAAAGCAAAATAAACAAATTAAACATAAATATACAGGGTGGGCCATAAGTCGCTTTGCCGAAGTGAATTTCGTTATAATACGAAGGTAAAGCGATTTATGGTCCACCCTGTGTACTAACTACTTATATAAAGAAAAAAATAAACTATACATATATTTATTAAAGCTTCTTCCCGAGATTTGAGATACATAATTTTGTATACTACGAAAGCCATTTTTTCCTTTTTTAATAAAGGAAAAAAAAATGAATTCGTTTGCCAGTATTGGCTTCGTCTGAATAAGGACACACAACGCTCGACTCCCGGTCTTCCGTGATTAGAAATTATAGGAGATTAGACAAAGTCATTAATGAAGACTTTTAATCCCAGTTGGAGGGTTAGATTAAACTTTTGTATCTCCTGATAGAGGCGATTTGGCTTCACAGTTGTTCGAATTCCACGCACGGAAGCTGTTAAGTGACCAAAACGTCCGTTCTAAAAGACAAAGAAAACCGAATAAAAAATTTCCTTTGTAAAGAAAGGAAAAGACAATTGAACAAAGATGAACGATAATTAGAATAATAAGCCGAAAAGTTGAGTGTAATGGCTGTTATGTACTTGGGTGTAGAACATGAAAGCTTATTCAATATTAAATATTAACACATATATATAATATATATATAATATATATATATATATATATAATATATACACTATATATATAATATATATATATATATATATATATATATATATATATATATATATATATATATATATATATAATGTATACAAGTGTTTCAAAGTTAAATACCATAGTATTTTAATTCATTGTCTTTTATTAAATGTTCGAATTGAACACCATAAATTCTTAAACACTTTTCAATATACGTTTCACATTGAACATTTTGAACATATTTGAGTGTACTGAACATTTTTTTTTCCCCACCGTTTAAACAGTTATCTGGAAACAAAACAAAAACCCCCCAAAAAATTATAAGAAAAAATTGCAAATGCCTCCGTTGCAAAACTTTTGCCACACCCTGTACTATATATCACGTTATATGTCCTACAATGAACCCCAGTACAAGAGTATTAAAACAAAAAAAAATCTCTAAAATTATAGAATACGTATCAAATCTTTCCTGTCACAACGATTATGTATACAGGATACATGACGTGAGCAGCTATTTATATATATATAACTGTTAACTATTACTAAGCAAATGAGATGAAGGTTTATGTCTTTTAAATATCTCAATCACAAGCTGGTCCCAATTTCAAGAAAGAAATTATTCATTATGCGAAGCAAATTTTTAGTAGCTCTGTGTGTTATCTCTCAAATTCATTAATTATTTAGTATTGCGAACGAACAAATGTTAAATAAGTAATAAGTACATGAAACAGTGCCAAAAAGAATATATATAATAATATATATATATATATATAGAGAGAGAGAGAGAGAGAATTTTTTTAAACAGCTGATACTTTTAAAAGGTTTGTATTTTTTAATTAACTGAAATAAAAACATGAAATATCTACTGTACTTTCTCTACACATGGGGGGGAGGGAGGAATTGGTCCCTACTGCGAAACATACTCTATGTGATGTCCTTTCAGTTCATTAGCTCTTTACACAAAACAACAAAATTCTCAGTACTTTGGACAAAGTATTTCTTGAAATTTTAGAACTTTCTTGTTCAGTTAATGCTTTCAGTTTTTCTACTGTATGTGGATTCTGTGTAAACACTCTACCTTTTAAATAACCCCACAGGTAAAAGTCACAGGGTTTTAGATCTGGTGATGTTGCTGGAGGTTCCTCAGTTCTTTGCAGGTTAAATAGTCTTGGGCCACGTATTCTGAGAGTATTTTCCATCTTTATTCTCATCAGGGCCGGATTAAGACCTTTAGAGGCCCTAAGCACTTAAAAGATTTTGGTGCCCCATATATATGTAATTCAAAATATAAACAAAAATAAACATAAAATAAAATTTTATTTTTTGAAATGAAACAAAACTTACAGTAAGATGGAAAATAATGTTTATTTTTGTATACTTCCACTTCATTTATATTTGAAAAGTTTTCTCCTACTTTTTTTAATTGCAAAGTCTTTGATCAGATCCTCAAAACTAATCTTACGTAACACATCTGCTTCTATACTTAGTAGAGATAAGGCATCCAGCCTGCCTTGTGCATAGTTGTTCTGTTGGTATTTTTAATATACTTCAACTGAGAAAATGAACGCTCAGCTGAGCAATTTGTGACCATTAATGTTAAAAATATACGAAAGGCAATTTCTACATTTGGGAAGGCACTCAATATTGTCTTCTACAATTATTTTATAAAGTTCAGCATGACTGAATCTTGTTTTTTACATTACTATAGCACACGAAAATATTTAATCTATATGTATTTTTAATATGGCGCTCAAAGATTTGATATAAACAAAATAATAACGCAAAGCGTAAAGTGTGTGATTACAACGAAAATATATTCTCTCAAAAGGGTTGTTGTTCACTACAAATTCAAACAATGAAAAAAAAAAAATACGATATATGAATATATATAATTCAGTTTTCAACAGCTTATAGGCTATAAGCCGCGATTATAATAGTATAATAAATCCATGGTAAATCCGACAATGGAAAATTTCTGTGGTGCCCCCCTTCCCTTGATGCCCTAAGCACGGGCTTATTTTACTTAATGGTTAATCCGGTCCTGATTCTCATGGCCCACTGTCCCACCACAGCTGGGACAGTACAGAATTTACCTGTTATCTCATTCCAGTGTGTTTTTATTTCATTTCTAAAGCTTTACACATATTCCTCGAGTATTTTCCTACATATTTATTGCGTATCGATCACGTCTTCTTTCGAAGGTGTAGTTTCAGAAGATTGTAGTCATAACCATACAATAGTCTTCGTCCTTCGTTTCCCCTATCTCATCGTAAAAGTCCTTTGCACGAGTCTCGTCTGCAATGTCTCATTTTCTGTATGGGCTTGTGAGTACTGAACCAATACTCAATTATTCCATATCTTTCAACATGACCTTTGTTTTCCCGCTATATGGAAACCTCTCCAGATGATTCCCATTATATTTTTTTCTTTTTTACCGGTTATAATTCTGAATTTTGCATCTGTGGACTTTATTATTTCAAGACCTCTAACTTGCGAGGTCCTTATTGTCACTGTATCGAATGAGTTGGAATTATCTGCAATGAAATTCATATTATTTTCTTTTAGTTCATTTAAATAATATTTTTATATAATTTGGCAAATTTTCGTTGTCTTCTTTAGTCAATATTTCCTTAGATTTCTTGCACCGACTGCGAGGTACCATACAATACTATCTCTAATATCCACATCCATGGCTGCGCAGTCAGTCAGTATCTTATATAACAGAAATTACTATTTATGAAACTTTAGATTTAACTATTTATTTACCATTACTATTCTTGTTCTTTGACTCCAAACAATTAAAGATCTCTTGTCACAGTTTTCCAGTAATTCCTATTTCTTTTAGTGTCTGTTATAATCCCATGATCACGTGGGATTATAAGTTAAAAATAAATAAATTTCAGAGCTGGGCACTTGCGTTTTTTTGCCCGTTTTTTTGCGGTACTGCGGTACTACCGTGTTGGTCGGTACCGCGGAAAGTACCGCGGGAAATTGAATGCGGTAGCGGTACTGCTGTACTTTCAGCAATCCTTTGCGGTACTGCGTTATGCGGTACCGGTTTGGTAGTGCGGTAGTAGTACCGCAGTACCGCAGTACCGCAGTACCGCAAAAAAACGGGCAAAAAACGCAAGTGCCCAGCTCATTTATAACACACACACAAACGGTATGCTGAATTTTCTTGTATTGTGATAAGAGCATTTATCACGAGTGTGTCGCTTTCCGAGAATTCAAGATCTGTTCGTAAATTCATGTCGGTATCTGTTCTTGATTAATTTTATCAATGTCGAAAAATTAATTAGGGTTTTCTATTTTTCTATTTTCTAGACGATTTGTATACTCGTTATTATACCACATTTTAACAATCTGATAATTTCTTTACAATTTATTTTCATTTCTGATTTTTCTTTCGAGTTTAATGAGTTTTCTATTTTGTCTCTTGTTGCAATAGTATTGGTTCTATTTTGCTTTTTTACTATTGGCAGCACTTCTTCTTAAGGTTTTTCTCGAAGTAGCAATTCCCAAATGGTTTCTTTTAATTTTCCATTCATACCTGTCCTAATCCACTTCTTTTGAAATCACATTTAACCCTTCAAATAATCCTTGTGCATCACAAGAAAGAATTTTAAGTTTTGAAGTTTACCTTTATTTGCACTTCGATGAGGTTATGAGAAGAAAATTTTGTTTTGTTAAATGTTTATTACTTATCGATCAGTGTCATTATTATTCAGCGAAATTAAGTCCAGTACATTCTCGTGTACTTTAAAAGTTTTTTAGGTAAGCACATATTTTTCCAAAATATCGAATAATTTTAACTTCTTTTTTCTTCCAAAATGCTATCATGAAATCTCTGAACGTGAATCACATCATTACTTTTTCGTTGTTACGAAAAGTAAGTTAAAATCTCCACATATTAATATATTTGATGTTAGGGTTTTAAGTGATTTTAACTTGTTTTCCGTTTCATTTACATCTACTTTTTGCCTGGTGTTTGGTGGTCTGCACACATTCATAATTTTTAGGATTAGTTTTGTTGCTTCTAAAATAAGTGTTTGACTGTGATTTGCTTACTATCACGTTTCCTTTTTCCATTAAATACAACAGCCTCCTCCTCCTCCTCCTCTTCCTCCTTCTCTTCCTCCTCTTCCTCCTCCTCCTTTCTCTTCTATTGTTCTAAATACTGTACTGTCTCATCCCTTATTGCTATTTCGGAGTCTTCAATTCTGTTTTCACCAACTTTTTCACATTTATGTAAATGTGTTTCCGATAAGCCTTTAATATCTGTGTTTGTTTCCAGGGCTAAATTTTGTTGGTACTGAAATGTGCAATCTGCTTTATCACTGTACATTTGTTGTGTATTTGCATAGAGTAAGGATAAAGGTCTGATATAGACTTTGCGTTCGGTTTTGTTGATGGAAAGTTTCTGGTCGGTTACTGGGTGAATCGTTGCACTTGCGAGTATATACCCAGGGTGTGGTCTTCAATTGATACTACTGTGATTATTGAATTATGTGTAGATGCTTCTCTCTCTCCTCTCTCTCTCTCTCTCTCTCTCTCTCTCTCTATATATAATATATATATATATACTATATAATTTGATACTTGTTTCACTGCGATATGTATTATGAGATCACCTGAAGATCAGGGCCCTCAGCCTTCTCTAGTTAGCCTTATAAGGCTAACTAACGAAAATATCACGACCTAACCTAACCAATCGTTAGGTCAACTGTACGCTGTACGCCCTTGACGATTGGTTAGGTTGGGTCGTGATATTTCGTTAGTTAGCCTTATAAAGCTAACTAAAAAAGGGGGGGCCCTGATCTTCAGGTGATCCGTATTATGTATGATAATTAGAATATTTTTAACTGGCATAATTTAGGCTATTAATTAGTTTTCATCAAATTTCTCCTTGAATAAATTAATTTTTAAACGTTAAGTAACTTGGACAATTACTGTCCACCACCAGTGTTGGGCACTAAAGCGTTAATCCGATAACAGTTAATTAACGAAGTTAACTTTTTTAACGGACTATTAACGGAAGTTAATTTCCATTTATCGTTATCGGACCAGTTAACTTTCGATAACTCGATATTTAGTCTGTTAAAGTCCGTTAACACGTTAACTGCGAGGAGTCATTCACGGAAGATCACCGCTCCGCGAATGAATTCAAACCGCCAAACTTCATCTGCTTCCAGATCTCGCAAGGGGAGGTTGGGGAGGCCCAAGAGGTCAAGACTGGCAGTTGGGCCTAGCTTTGAGAAGTTGGTCTTTCTGAAGGGCAACCAGCACATTGTGTCAGTCTTTAATAAATGTGCCTAAAATTTAATTTTACCTTCAGTTCCGCCATAATAATTCTCTGGTAAATTAAAATTTAGTTAATGGTTAGTGGTTACAAGGGTTTCAAAACATGTAATCAGTACATTTTTATTAAAAATAAAAAAAAAGTTAAGCAAAAAGTTGCAAATTTGATAAAAATACAGTTAAATACCTATTATTGTTGGATTTTGCATAAATAAACATTTTCTAGGGTTTTTAAAGCTTTTTTCTTGATTTTTTTAAATGTTAGTAAAGAAGTAGTTATCGTAACGGATTATCGTTAACTTCCGTTAACTTTGTAGTAAAATTATTGGATTATCGTTATCGGAGTTAAAAATTGGGGTTAACGGATTATCGTTATCGAAGTTAACTTTTTGGTTAACGGTGCCCACCACTGCTGTCCACTCAACCCACCTTACAAAGTATATAATATGCATATTATTGAAAACAAGATTAAATTAAAAAAAAAGAGATTTGGCAATTCAGCGCAGCAATTTGGACTCCTCTGTTTCGACGCAGATGTGACAGATTTTATATAAAATGAACACTTTCCACATGTTGTGTATCAAATTTCCTAAATTTACTGTACTATGCAAAAGTAGAATATATAGAAATACTCAACTCCCAGTATGATATGCAAATATTGCTTTTAAATATTTTGTAATATTTAGTAATATTTAATTTTTAATTGATAATTAATTAGTTTTAAATTGTTCTTATGTTCTTGTGGTTCGGAACCCACGTAAAATTGTAGGTCCCCTCCGCCACCACGGAGGACATGCACAATACACAATTACGAACGCAGTTAGGGAGACCAGCCATGAGTGGATCCTAGGGTCTTTGTTGGTCTGAAACATTATAACATTATATTTGGCACAGCAGCAATTTGCCTGACTTCGAACATTAAAAACTTGGTTATTCGGTGGATACAAAGTAATAAATCATTAAAATACTAATAATAACTTTACGTATAGTAAATATCCAAATGACTTTATAACATTATAAATAAATCATAATATTTACATCATAACATGTTTCAAAGAGAGACGTCAGGCTTAAAATTGTTTGCCTATCAAGACGTGGAATTGTGCATTTTTATGCGAGTTGTAAGGCTTTGTTATTTGAGAAAATGCATAATAATACAGTAATAATTAATTTTATGTACAGTCACATTGTATATTGCAAATAGCTATATAACCTTATTTATAAATCCTAACATGGTCATTACAACTTGTTGTATAAAGTAAAGATATATGACTCAAAATTTTTAGCCACATATCTTCCCTCTCTTCCCCCGTCTCTCACCACACCCTCACTGGGGGGGAAATGGGGGTTTAGATGATAGATGGGTGGATGGAAATTTTTAGCCAGACAACTTGACAAGAAATGGGATTGTGTATTGTTAGTTTTTTAAGTCCCCAGTAGGAGAAATAACAGGTGAGGCTCAGGCTCACCTGCCTGATTCCCTCCGTCGCCACTGATATATATATATATTGTAAATTTCTCGTCTTCTTATTTCTAAATGGAAGATTCTTGACATTTAAAGCTTATGTAATCATTGGTTGGAATAACGGATTTATAGTAGAATTCCCTTGTAAATAAATTTAAAGAGCTTTAAAAATCTATTTCTATTTTCAATGACATTTCGTATGCAAATGAACCTATACATGGTTTATGAAATTTTAAAGAAATGTTAGGCTATAAACTCCTATTATATACAGGGTGAGTCACGAGGAAATGTCATAACTTCGGCAGCTTATAGCCGAGGTCATTCCCAGCCAAAAACTTCATATGAATATAGGTCCGTAGTAGTTCATTACGATTGTCCTTTATGAGGGTTGCAGCATCCAAAATGCGACGGAGCAATACATCTCGTGTTTCCACTTTTCTCTGGTACACCAGCTCTTTCATGCGCCCCACCAGATAAAAATTTAGAGGAGTTAGGTCCGGAGACCTGGGTGGCCAATTTTTCCGTGTCTCATCTACCTCGTGAGCAGTCCAGCATGCTCTCAAACACACACTTCTCTCCCTATTCCTCACTACATACATAAGCATCTCACACACTACATAATCTTTTCAAAATTTAAAAAAAAAATGGCATCAACTTCAAGAACCTCGGAGTCCCATGGGGAGGGGACCATAAATGTCCCCACTTCTGGCTCCCTCCTGCCGATATCGGGAATGCAGACCTGGGGAGCGGGGCTGGATCTGCTACCGCCCATTAGAGATGTTCTGGACCTCTATCTGATTCACTTTTCTTAAACTTCTGCAACATTCGTGGCCTTTTCTCAAATTTTCAATCTGTTGAACACCTCCTCTCCTCCTCCTAAACCTCATCTTCTTTTCCTCACTGAAACTCACGTGTCTGAGACGACTGACAGCAACCCCTTTTCTGTACCCTCTTACTTTCTCTATACTCAATTTCATTCCAAAGATGGATGTTGCGTATATGTACGCAATGCCCTAACTTGTTCTCGTATTCCCGAACTCGAATCTTCCGAATTCTACACCCTCTGGCTACGGCTTACATGCCAATCTCAAACTAAATACATCTGCGCTGTTTATCTTTCCCCTAATTCTACTGACTATCCAAAATTCTTTGACTACCTCATTTCCAAAGTGGAATACATTCTTTCCCGCTCTCCCTTTGCTGAAATCTCCATTTTAGGAGATTTCAATGTTCACCACCACCTTTGGCTTTCCTCCCATTTCACTGACATCCCTAGTGAACTAGCTTACAACTTTCTATCCTAAATGGCCTAGAGCAGATTGTACGGCACCCTACTCGTATCCCCGATCGCCTTGGAGATGGACCCAACATTCTGGATTTATTTCTTACCTCTCATCCTTCTTCTTACTCTGTGAAACTTTTCTCTCCGTGGGGTTCCTTCGATCACAATCTTGTATCTGTTTCCTGTTCTATCTCTCCAATTCGGTCTTTGGATCCTCCCAAGAGGAGACGCCTTTGGTACTTCGGCGCAGCTGATTGGGTGGTCCTTAGGCAGTACTTCTGTGATTTCCCATGGAATGATTACTGCTTCCGTGGCTGGGGGCCTTCTGGGTGTGCTGAGCGCATCACAGAGGTGATTCTCTCGGGCATGGAGGCGTACATTCCATATTCTGTTCGTACTACTAATGCAAAAAAAAACACCTTGGTTTAACTTCACTTGTTCTAATGCTATCCGCAACAGAGAGGAGGCTTTCAGAAGGTACCGTCACCATCCAACTCCTGACTCTCACTCAGTTTATATTTCTGCCCGGAATCGTGCAAAATCTGTTCTTCGACTCGCCAAAAATTCCTTCATCCGACAAAAATGTGAAAATCTATCCAATTCCAATTCTTCTCGCTCTTTCTGGCATCTAGCGAAGAACCTCTTCAACAACTTTACTTCCTCTTCTTTCCCTCCTCTTTTCCATTCCGACGGTACAGTTGCCGTCTCTTCTGCTGACAAAGCTGAACTGTTCGCTCATACTTTCGGTACAATGCAACCCTGGACGATTCCGGTGCTGTTCCTCTATCTCCTCCCTCCTCTGAAGCTGTTTTTCTGCCCTATCTGGGCTCAACTCTAGGAAGGCGTATGGTCCCCATGGTGTTCCTCTTGTTTTTCTTAAGAACTGTGCTTCTGTGCCGACACCCTGCCTAGGCAAACTCTCGTTTTTGTCACTCATCTGGTACTTTTCCTTCCTGCTGGAAGTTCGCTTTCATTCAGCCTGTCCCAAAGAAGGGTGACCGCTCTCAACCTTCCAACTATCGTCCAATTACTTTGATCTCTTGCCTTTCCAAAGTTTTTTAATCTATCCTTAATAGGAAGATTATTAAACACCTTTCTTCTCACAATCTTCTTTCAGATCGTCAGTATGGATTCCGCAAGGGACGCTCTACTGGCGATCTTCTTACATATCTCTCTGACTATTGGTCATCCTCCTTTCGGGATTTCGGTGAAACTTTTGCTATTGGACTAGACATATCAAAAGCTCTTGATAGAGTCTGGCACAAATCTTTAATTTCCAAACTGCCCTTCTTCGGTTTCTATCCTTCTATCTGTGCCTTCATCTCTAATTTCCTTTCTGGCCGATCTATAGCTGCAGTTGTAGATGGCCACTGTTCTTCTCCTAAAGCTAATAACAGTGGTGTTCCTCAGGGTTCTGTCCTGTCACCTACTCTTTTCCTTTTATTTATTAATGATCTTTTAATTCGGACTTCCTGTCCTATTCACTCCTATGCCGATGATTCCACGCTTCACTTCTCCACCCGCTTCCCAAAGCGTCCCTTACAGCAGTTGCTTCATGATTCGCGTGAGGCGGCTGTGGGGCATCTGACCTCTGATCCTTCTGCTATATCTGATTGGATCAGAGAAAACCTCGTGGCTTTCAATGCCTCAAATACTCAGTTCCTCCATCTGTCTACTCGTCACAATCTTCCACACGACTATCCCCCTTACCTTCAACAACACACAACTCAATCCTTCCTCTTCTCTTAACATTCTTGGCGTTTCCTTTTCTTGTGATATTTCCTGGAAAGATCACATGTACTCTCTTTATAAAACAGCTTCCAAGAGGTGAGGTGTGCAGTGTGCTGTACCGCCTCAGCGGTTTCTTCACTCCCACTCAGTTGCCGTCTCTGTATAGGGGTCTTGTTAGCCCTTGTATGGAGTATGCTTCTCATGTGTGGGGTGGTTCAACCCACACAGCCGTACTTACTGATTGTCTTCAATCTCTCTCTCTCTTCGCCGCAATGTTGCCTCACTCTCTCTTTACTATCGCTCTCATAACGGACATTGCTCTTCTGAGCTCTCTAACTGCATGCCTCCTCCTTTAAGGAGAGCACGCAGTACCAGACTTTCTACACTTTCTCATTCCTTTTCTGTCCAACTATCTAATGCAAGGGTTAATCAGTATTTTTTCAGTCTTTCATCTACCCAACCGGTTAACTCTGGAACAATCTTCCTCAATCCATCTTTCCTCCTATGACCTCCCAGCTTTCAAACGCAGTGTCTAGGCATCTCGAAAACCCCAGACCTTGATTTTGGCTCTCTTCTCCTTCTATGGGAGGGGCGCTTTTTGCGGACATTTGGCCTTGGCTCCTCTTTCCTGCATAAAAAAAATATATACATAGTAATTACCATAATGAAAGCTGTTTTTAAATGTATACCTTCATTTCGAAAATTAGCGTTTCTCCCTGTACACTCCTAAAAATGTTTACATGTAATCTGACCATCAGTCACACATTTTAACTTATCTTATTTCTGCCATTTTCTTCAGTAACCTTTTGCTATTTCGTTTTATAAAAATTTATAACTTTTTCTGGTTGGTTTTATTCCTCTTAACTGCGTAACTTAGGCGTAACGTTCTTAATTAACGTAATGAAAACACAAATTCTTCCACAAATATTTAACCTATAAACTGTCGCAACTTACATAATACATAATATGCATATTGTAGCCTATTATAAAATTGAGATTTTAATTAAAAGAATTTGCATGTAAACACGTTTTCGTACTTGTGTTATAGTATAATAAAATATAACTGATCGTCTATGTCCCTTTCATCTTCAGTGTTACTTCAATGATTCTTTCGTTTATGTATTTAATGTATTCAGTATAGTGGGAAAACTTAATTCGAACATAAGTGCCACTCCATAACTGGTGTTCTTTTGCCAACCTACATAAACTATTTCATAGTCATCATGCAGAGACCTTCGTCCTTGTCCTTTCTATCTTGTCTCTGACAACCCCATAATGTTAATGTTTTTACTCTTCATTATTTCGATTATTTCCTCGCACTTACTTCGCAGGGTATCTATCTATCTATCTATGTATGTATCTATCTCTCTATCTAGCCAGCCAGCCAGCTGTCTTTTGATGACACGGATGTAGAATTTAAAGGTTTGGAATTTGCAGTAAACGATATCGATAGTGTGTGTGTGTGTGTGTGTGTGTGTGAAGAACGCAGGTAGGCACGTTTGAAGGATATATTTATCCAATTTAGCAGATTCTTTTCAATTTTTTTTTTTTTTTTTTTAGTTAATGGTAATAAGAAAAGAATATTCCTGTTTCGAAGTCCTATAACGGTCCAAGGTTGGTTACTTAAATATCCGTCCGTTCCGAGGTTCTCTGCGTTGTTCTTGAGCAAAAGGAATCAACCATCGGCGTGCTAGGTCTGTCATGGCTTCCTTCAGTCTGCTAACTAGTACCACCGAAGCGCCCATTGCTCCCCGAAGGTTACTGGTCTGTTGACAACAGACCCGAACAAGTAACTTCATAGGCGAAAGCCATCGCATCTCGACGGTGCGAAAGGAATCAGCTCAGATGGTTTGGCCATTTTAAAAGAATGGAATCGACTAGAGACGTCAGATGAATTCTCGACCGGCAGCCTCACGAGAGACCCGTTGGTAGACTGATTGATCGGTGGATTAATAATATCCAAAGCATAATTGAAAGATTCGGAATGAACATACAAGAGGTTAACAACCTTTGTCAGGACCGTGTGTCCGTGTGGAGTGTAGAAATTTCTTCCGAGGGCTCTTAATAACCGACAGACTGCCATAGTCTAACGGGCGACTGGGTGAGAAGATGAAAAAAATAAAATATAATTTTAAACATGTGTTACTGTCTAAATGCCTTAATTAACTCACCTGGTTAACTCACCTGGTTGGCTCCTCTGACACAGGTAGGTACTACCAGAGTGAACACTCAACGGAGGAACAGAGCGAGCCCACATCTGCAGGTACGCCAGTCAACAATATTAAACAAAGTGAGAAAATAAAAAGTATAGGAAAGACTGGAAAGCGTACCCTAAGCAGAATTTAGGAAAACAGCAGTGACAAGATCACGAGTACCGGCACTCATACAAATTCAAAACGTTGGAGCCAAGAGCCCTCTGGAGTCCCCTTTTAAACTCACTTAAAGTAGGTGACATCACCACACTCTCAGGCAAAGAATTCCACAGCTCCACACATCTAATACCAAAGAAACGCCTCCTGCACTCAATGGAAGAAAATCTGCGCGCGAGTTTTAAACCATGGCCCCGAGTACCCACTTGCTGAGCAAGAACAAGGAAGGCATCCAAAAGGATCTGATTGCCGACATGAAAAAGCTTCCAAGAAAAAATAATTAAGACACTTAAAATAATGCATCAGAAGTATTTTTCCATATTTATTGTATGCAGGATTTTTTTTTCCTCATAAACAAATAATTTGTATTACAACTTTAATCTGAATGAAAATATTGCTGGACGTATTTTTGAGATTTACTCTGCCTGTCCGTCCATGCGCGCTGCGCTGTTTAAATGAAAATATGCAAGGATGGTTACTCTTCATAAACTAATTTAAATCATGGTTGATTACGACCTACATTGTAAATATTTATCTTATATTACAAACTTTTATTGTATTATATAAAATAGCTTAACAGGATTGAATAGAGTAACCTCGTTAACCTCGTTCAAGTTCCGTGTGTTGGTCTTTCTTCATACGAAAGTCAAGCTGGTGGCCCCGCCTCTAGGCCTGGCTTGGTGGAGGAGCGAGTTGCTCTCTTGCGCTCTCCACCGCACATAGCCAGGTACACCCGGCTCATCCGGTACCGTTCTGAGCCAGTAAGTATTAAGTGATATGTACATACTGAAGTTTGGTGAATTGATTTATCTATGTAATATAATCAGTTAGGAGGGCCAGAAAATAGAACATCTCTCAGACCAGAGTAATGTGGTCCATTGCGCTAACCCCCGAAATATTATTTCCAGCACTATCGGAAGTCGGACACCCCCCCCCCCCCCCCCCACCGACCTCAGTGTCTTCACTTTTCTTACAGTGAAACTGTGCATTACGGATGCTAACTCAGTCATATGTATGTCAATATGCGAAATTATATTTGATTTGTTAAGTCTTTACGTTATTTTTTAAGGTGTATATATATATATATATATATATATATATATATATCTATATATTATTATATAATATATATATATATATATATATATTATATATATATATATATATATAATATATATATAACTGCATGCCTCCTCCTTTAAGAAGAGCACGCAGCACCAGACTGTGTACACTTTCTCATTCCTTTTTTGTCCAACTCTCTAACGCAAGAGGGTTAATCGGTATTTCTAGTCTTTCATCTACTCAACCGGTCAACTCTTGAACAACCTTCTTCAATCCATCTTTCCCCCTGTCTATGACCTCCAATCTTTCAAACGTAGAGTGTCTAGGCATCTCGAAAACCCTGGACCTTGATTTTGGCTATCTTCTTCTTCTATTGTGAGGGGGGGGGGCGCTTTTGCGGGCGTTCGCCCGTGGCCTGTCCTTCCTCCATAAAAACATATATATATATATATATATATATATATATATTATATATATATATATATATAAAAGGATTTTGATTTTTCGGATGAGTTGTCTATCTGCAGTGTACCCTTTATCAAAGAAAGAATCGTTTTCGACATTCGGAATTAGAGTCCAGCGAAAGGACAGAGACAGACAGACAGACAGACAGACAGACAGACAGGGAGTAATTTTCAATTGTCTATCTGAATTATCTTTTTTAGAAGAAAACGAAATATGTGTGTGTGTGTGTGTGCGTGTGCGTGTGTGCGAGAAAGAGAGAGAGAGAGGGAGGTTTTCGATATCGGAGAAGAGGAGCGGAAATTACCGATCTTAATTTGTCTCCGGAAGTCTTTGAGGAAATGTCTTGGCGGAAATATCTGGAGTAAACTTTTATTACAGATAGGAAAGCTTTTAGCTTTAATATATTCTGATAAAAATAATGTATTCATTACCTAATGCAATATATTATATATATATATATGTGTGTGTGGGTGTATATAACCTCAGTTTTGCTTCCGCCCGAATTTGCCATTCTTACAAAGGTCAAGCTTGTGGTTCCACCTTAGACCTACAGCTTAACGTGGCATCTGAACCACGACCCATCACAGGTGGTTAGAAATTACGAAGTTCTCGCCCGGACTTGATCTCACGACCTCCCGATCAGCAGCCCAGCGTCATAACCACTAGGCTACCCAGGGTACTCATTTTTCTACCAACCAATTTTGTTTACGGAAGGATGAACAGCTGAGTGAGCTGCACGCCGCCTGCCATCACCGGGAATCGAACCCGGCACGGCGAATTCGTAGTCACCCATGATAACCACTACCTACACCACCGAGGCGTAAACCACTACACTCGCTAATCTGGTATACGAGTTTCGTGTAACTATCGTATAACTTTTATATAACGATCATCACACGAAGGTCAAACCCACCTTGTCCATTTCACGAACACCAATTTTATATTATGTAATCTTAACCAGATGCTAATATAAGTAAAGAAGAAATATTTCCATCGTGGTGGTAGACCACATCTACTCTGTCAAGTCTACCATCTACGACCACTTAATCTACAAATGAGGAGGCACCGACTAAAAAAGAAACCATAAAGAAATTTGAAAAGAATCCAATAAAATGGATAAATATATCCTTCAAACGTGCCTATCTGCGTTCTTCTCACACACACACACACACACACACACACACACACACACACACACCATCGATATCGTTCTCTGCAAATTCCAAACCTTTAAATTTTACATCCGTGTCATCAATAGACAGCTAGATAGATAGATAGATAGATAGATAGATAAATTACTTCTTTATAATTACTTAAATTTACGAATCTATATTATAAGAGAGCTGTCCGTCTGTCCGTCTGTCTGTCCGTCACACTTTCAGAAATTGAGAAAAAATTGAGAAAAAAATTCAGAAATTGTAAAAAAAATTCAGAAATTGTATTACGGGCGGCAATGTGAAGCTCAAGATTTTCATGACTGTGTTCTTTTCTGTAGTTTAGCAATGGGGGAAGGGTGGGGGTGGGGGTAATGGGAGATGGGTGGGGTAATGGGGAGGGGTGGGGGTAATGGGGGAGGGGGTTAGCCCCAAGTTGTATGAATGGGGGTGAGGGGGTTTTGGGAGATACCAGATTCAGAAATGTTGACACAATGTGAAGCTCAAAATTTTCACGGCTGGGTTCTTTTTTTGTAGTTTAGCCTGTCTAACCGTCAGCGAAGTGACGGGAACTGTACTAGTTATCTTAATTGACATCGCCATTTCTTTGTTCATTTAGTAAAAAGTGTCACATTAGTTTCAGCATCAGCCCAGTAAAGCCTAAAGCGTAAGATCCAAATTCAGTAAAGTTATGCATTCTATGTCAAAATTATTGCAATATTATAATACAGAGTGATTCACTCGCTAGTAGCCCCAGAGTATCGTTAATACGATACTCGGAGCTACCAGTGAGTGAATCACTCTGTCTTTATCTTTATTAATAAAGATAAAGACATTCATAAGACCTTATTGAGGATTATATCTAATCTGTTTCATTTGGGGTATTAATTTATAATTTATAATAAATATATCGAAAACACTTTTGTTTATCAATGCATATATTTCGTTCCTGTATGAAAAATACACAGTATAAATTTCAGTGTAGATAATTTTAGATCATGTTTATGAATATGAAGTAGGGGGAAAAATGTGGTACTTTATCATCAAACTTCAAAAATAAAAGTGAGGTGGTTTTTATATCGTCATCCTAACAGTTATCCTAAACGCGCGCGAGTACACACACACACACACACACGAACACACACGTAAGCGCGGTGCTGACTGCTAAAAAGTAAGTTATCAGTGCCATCAAACGGAGAAATATGCAACTGCCCATACGTAACTGAGGGATGGAATGATGTTTTCTGTGAAGTGCTAGATAGTGAGATACCAGCTAGAATATCTTAACCTAACCTAACTTAATTTAATCTAACCTTATGGCTTATCTAACTCATCTTTTCCAAAAGCAATAATATTTCTAGATTTTTTTACAATTCCTTTTCAATGTTTGGAGATACACACACACACACACACACACACACACACACACACGACATGGATATACGTGCACGCATACAGAGTAATTATGAGGACATTTTTTTGCATTAATTTTTTTCATAGTTTGCACGAAACCTCATCAAAATATTGAAGCAAATTTAAAGAAGAAGAAAGCCTTCTGACGTCACCAATTCCTTCTCTTTTTCCTTCAAACCTTATTTCATGGAATGCTCCTAAACAAATTGGCTTCCACACAAACTTCCCTACGAATGGGTCGATTCCAATTAATCTTAGAGATGCGATGTTATTTTCTGTGCTTCGAAGGAGAGAGAGAGAGAGAGAGAGAGAGAGAGAGAGAGAGAGAGAGAGAGAGAGAGAGAGATTACCCAATATTAATTAAAGTAAAGCATTTTACATTCAATTTGGTTTTAAGAATAAGGGATTAAAAGTACGATATTAGTATGCAATTTCGTCTTCAAAAGTCAGTTTCTCTCTCTCTCTCTCTCGTTTTTGACTTGGAGGGTTGGGGAGGGAGCTTTATGCTTTCCTATCCAGTTTTTAACTACTGTTAAAATTTTAAAAATGGGCTAGTTTAATAAGAGGAAATATCTCTCTCTCTCTCTCTCTCTCTCTCTCTCTCTCTCTCTCTCTCTCTCTCTCTCTCAGATTATAAAGGATTGGCAAAACATGAAAATCCTTTTTCCGTATTTTCCTTATCAACTTGGAATATACTTCTTCCCGCTTTCGAGGCTATTATCCAATACATTTAAAATTGTCGATTTGCATTTAGCTTAAAGTCGTGTAACCTCATTGGAGATATTCACAGTAGATCTCGTGGGTTTTGTGTGGGTCCTCGTTTGCAGTTTTATCTTCCACTATTTATTCTTTCTATCTTGTGCGTCATTCCGCTTCTCAGCCTCTCTCTCTCTCTCTCTCTCTCTCTCTCTCTATCTAAATATCAACTTTCCTTATCTTAAATACTTGGCCACTATCTCCATATAACACCTCCCTATACCCGTGTGACCCGTACCCAAATATAATAACAGATCACATAACATTCAGTGTATTTTATACAGTTTAATACTAATCCCTCCCCATTTCACCCATTTTTCGAACCCAAACGTCGTGATACAGTGGTTCTACACGATTTCTTAAACCTTTTAATATTTATTTTATCATCTTATCGGAAGTTTTTTTCCTCCTTTTTTAGTCTTTAGAGATCATAAAAGTTAGTCCCTTTTTTTCTTATCTCCAAAGATGCTAAAATCCCCTTGATTGGATTTCCGAATCTCACTAGAAATTCATTGAAATTCAAGCCTGTTTTTACCGAATTTTTATATATCCATATAAGGAATATACATAAAATGAATCTGTTTAAAACTGACAGATATATATATATATATATATATATATATATATGCGCCTCGGTGGTGTAGTGGTTAGCGTCGCTGGCTACGAATCCATCGGCCCCGGGTTCGAGACCCGACGGCAGCCGGCGCGCAGCAAAACCCAGCTGTTCATCCTTCCACACAATAAAGAAAGTGGTTGGTAGATAAATGGGTACCCTAGGTGGCCTAGTGGTTAAGACGCTGGGCTGCTGATGGGGCGTGGTTCGGATTCCACGTTAAACTGTAGGTCTAAGGTGGAGTGAAAAGCTTGACCTTCGTCAGAATGAACAATTCGGGCGGAAGTTAACCAAAGGTTACCAAAGGTAAGGCGTGTGTATATATATATATATATATTCTTACTGACTGGGGAACGGGACTGGAAACGATATCTAATCAACATAGACTCATGTTTTTAAAAATATACTATTTTGTAGATATTTCAGTATAATATATATACTTCTGTACATTTTATTGGTGAATTGTATATTTTAAATACATTACGCTGTATTTATAAAATATATATATTATAAATATATTATATTGGATCACCTGAAGATCAGGGCCCCCAGCCTCCTTTAGTTAGCCTTATAAGGCTAACTAACGAAGGCTGAGGGCCCTGATCTTCAGGTGATCCATTACATTTATGTTACAGTTACTGTACAGTTGGAAACGAAAGTATCTCAATAATTAAAACTTAGAAGGTTTGTATACAGTTCAAACTAATTCAGAGGATTGATTACTTAGTCAAAAAAATTCTATATTTAGTTTAAACAAATAATTTGTTGAGATTTTCGACTAAGAAAGTCGTCCCGTGTTCAAAATTATGAGGCGAAGATTTGTTAAAATTAAACCAAATAAATTATTTTACTTTAAAATAAATTTGGGATCACCTGAAGATCTGGCCCTCCAGCCTTCTTTAGTTAGCCTTATAAGGCTAACTAGCGAAAATATCACGACCTAACCTAACCAATCGTTAGGTCAACTGTACGCCCTTGACGATTGGTTAGGTTAAGTCGTGATATTTTCGTTAGTTTTAACAAAGATATCATTTGGTAATTGAGACTAGGGGCCCTGATCTTCAGGTGATCCTAAGATTCAAAATTTTTGTTCAACCCATATTTTATAACCATTTAAATTATATCAAAAGTATATTATACCGATGTTTTGAAATAAGGGTAAATCCCTATTCCATAAGCATGGTAAATTATACCCAGGGTATATTTTACTCATGTTATGAAATAAGGCTTAAATTGAATATACAGTAGAGTTTTGAGTGTGTGAATTATTTCTTTAATGTCTTTTGAAAACTGTCTCCTAACTAACGCGTCTTCTGCAGTAATATACAAGTTGATTACAAAGTCTGGAATCACTGGGACATATAGGTTACAACTAAAGCAATATTTCCTATTGATTCCATACTCTATGGTCACCCTGTTTACCAAAAATAATTCATTTCAAAGAGTTATACATCGTATATAAAGAATAGAACATAAAATCAAATTTCAAGTGTATAAAACTTTAGTTAAAAATATATTATCGACTTATTAATTAGTTGGAGATTGGCTCCAAAGGCTCGGGTTCGCTGACCACCTACTCTGTGATTGCTCGGAGGTTCAGGTGGGAAAATAGGGGTTCAGGGTGTTACTTCTTACTTTTTTTCCATTAAGAATTGAGTATTTTAAAGTGTATAGAAAGTGTAAAACTAATTTAACGTTCCAACTATATATTACTTAATAATAACTACCTCTGAAGTGATGTATTTCATCTTAAATTAATCGAAGAGCCCAGTAAAGTCTAAATCTTAAGGGCCAAATTGAATTAAATAAATTGTCCAATTGACATTTGCTCACTCCATTATTATTATCATAACATAGCAGAAACTGTAATAATTCAATATTTATTTTATAAATAAAGAATTTTAGATTAGATTGGATTCAATTGAAGGGTTTCAACTATACAGTATCGTTGGGTTCGATTCCCCGACGTAATGGAAAGGCTTCCACCGCAAGGAATTAAATTCGCCGACGAAACGAATCGCAATTCCCATTGAAAATATCCCGTAGTCACTGAGTATCATCCGGCATGCCATTTTAAATGGTTTAATTTAGCACTTATTGCGCCAAAATATAATAGAATAAGCGTAATACAATAAATAATTAAATAAATAAAGAAGCAATAAATTAATAAAAAGTAAATAAGCAATAAATTAATAAAAAGTAAATAAGCAATAAATTAATAAGTAAATAAGCAATAAAATAATTAATAAATAAATAAATAAATAAATAAGCAATAAAATAATTAATAAATAGGTAAATAAATAAGCAGTAAACTAATTAATAAATAGGTAAATAAATAAGCAGTAAACTAATTAATAAATAGATAAATAAATAAGCAGTAAACTAATTAATAAATAGATAAATAAATAAGCAGTAAAATAATTAATAAATAGATAAATAAATAAGCAGTAAAATAATTAATAAATAGATAAATAAATAAGTGGTAAATTAATTAATAAATAAGTTAGAGCTTTACCTTTTAAACTTACGTTCGAACATGTATTGTGTATTAAAAGTGTATACCATACAACATATTATATTTTCTGGATTGGATTGGGGAACGGGGGCCAAAATTTTCAGGAATTTTGGGGGTCGGCGCCGAGGAATCTGGTCCTCGCCGTGGGAAATATAAACAATGGTTACAATTGGTTAACGCCGAGGAAACTTGTCACATCTGGTCACCGAGAAGTCGCCGCCGGGGGGATTCGGGCCTCCACTGTATATACCTGCATGGTAGAATAGTAATAAGTATAGAGTAGAATTTGGTTAGGCTAGGTTAGGGCATGCAGGTAAGCCTATAGGTCAAGCCAACTTAGGAGGATTGGGGATTGATGAGTTTTTGTTTTTCTTGAGGTAGTGGTAGTCTTAACTAGCTCAGAGTATAGATCAGATTGTTTTTGTCGTTTGTTTGATTGGATTGTTTAACCACCTTGGCAACATCTCAGGACATATGACGGAACGAACCTACAACTTTACTCAAATTTCGAACCATGGGTCACTATATAATCTGGACGCAGAGAGCGGTCTTCCATCCAACTACTCTCCAGAACCAATGTCGCTTAACTGCGCAGATCGATGAGAAGCGGTGTTACAGACATTGGTCGCGACCTAGTCCAGATCAGGTTCTGTAAGACTCCATCAATGTACTTCCATACTTGTAATAAAGTTCATAACCAAATTCACTCGACACCAACCATTAACATTTTGTTGAGATTAACTATTCGAAGAAAGTTTTAAAATAAAATGAGGAAAACTCACCTTTTTCTGTAAATAGAAGATAAAAAATGTAGAAAAGAATAAATGACCAAAAAGAAATTAAATAAAAACTATGGTTGAGTCCAAAAGTTAAAATTTTTCCTTGAATATTTCAGTAGAATGTGTAGAGCAAATTTTTCTCTGCATTTTACAGTCTGACGAGGAAATAAGTGAAGTACAGTCAAATATTAATAGGTTAGGTAGGATTTCCACTACTAAAAATATAAAACTATGAACGGAAAACACATCAGAAATAAGCCCTGCTACGTTGAAACTCGTAACCTGATGGAAAATACATTTATTTATGGAAACATATCATAAATGTTCAAAATGGCGCCCTCGCTCAATTCAAAACGAGTTACTGTAATTAACTAATATAAGTCCTATTTGGTAGAAACTTTTTGGACACTCTGTAAAAGTCACGGAACATAAAGGCGAAAGTCTTGAGAAAAAACGGTGAAAAGAATCTGAAAAGGTAGAGTGGAAAAAAGATGAAAAAATTGAAAGCGATAAAGAAATATTACTAAAAAGATATGAAAGATAAGAAGATGTATTGGAAAGAAGACGAAAGAACAAAAACTTGATAGAAGGTCAGAGATTGATCCGCCAAAAAGGAATCTCAGATAAATCAAACGAGACCGAAAAGGATTTCTGAGGTGTTTTGGAGGACTTGAATAATCTTACTCAGTATCCATTACTGAAAAGGAAACTTTAGAATAATTTCATTTAAACTCATGTTTTGCATATGCGAATCTAGTAACCTATTTACCTATTCATAATATACAGGGTGACCACAGGAGAATCGTATAAATTTCATTTGAAATAAGCTAAATTTGTACGATTCTTTTGTGTACACCCCCTATACATTATATATGGTCTACGTCGTTGGTACGTCGCAACACCGCTTGCCGTTAGATTAGCGAGATTAAGCTACGATGGATCTGTTTGATATGTGGATGGGAAACCGAACTCTGCGTCCAGATGCTGTAGCGTTCCTCAGATGGTTCAGACCCCAACGTAAAGTTAGAGGTCTCCTCCGTCACATAACGTTTTTAGCCGTCACGAAGGAGGTTAAGAGAATCCTGAACACCATTATTAATACTTCATATAATTATCCACATTTGGCAACTTAACACTTAAATCTTGTTTGAAACATTAATTAATGTATTTTTGCACCATTTTATTAACTCTTTTTGATCATTAATAACTGTTGTAATTTTTTTACATTCACTTTACCTGATGTAAATAGCTAAGAAATTACATTCGCTTTTTTTTATTTAAATTTATCCGAATTCCACTTGGATCGTCACGCGTTAGCAAACTATCATGTATGCCTCATGTTTGTGGCTTGTATGCTTTGCTTCAAATGGCGGCTGTAAGTAGGGGTTTTTTGCCTAGTCACACTTCCATTGAATTTTTCCATTTCATAACATTTCTCAACTTCAGCCTCGACTTTCCCACTTCAGTCCTGGGTGATATTAGGTTAATTCAGATTTGGTAAAGTTAAGTTAGATTAACCTGATAATTCTCCCTTGGAACATTTTTCAATTTTGGGCCGCGAAAGGGAATGAGTGAGAAATTGAGAGAGAGAGGTGAGAAATTACCATACATCGTGACCCCGTTTGTGCAAATGGTGTTGTG
The DNA here is from genome assembly GCA_023014485.1 of Bathynomus jamesi. Taxonomy (NCBI): domain Eukaryota; kingdom Metazoa; phylum Arthropoda; class Malacostraca; order Isopoda; family Cirolanidae; genus Bathynomus; species Bathynomus jamesi. Next base: position 126,092 of record JAJOZX010010081.1, read on the forward strand.
TTCATTGTGAGTTGTGACAAATTTACTTCAGTAGCGTTCTTCACGTGCACGCAGAACCCTCTTTGAGGACCCCCCCCCAACCCACCCCACTCTCTAAAAAAATACGATACTAAAACGTTTTCCAAAATGTGTAAAAAAAAATTAAAAAGAAATATACAGGGTCTGTCAAAAAAAACTAAGACAAATTCAAACCTTTATTAAAACAAAACCATTTATCTAATTAAGTTGAATTTTTTACACAATAAACTATAGGTAATCACCTATTATCCATTAAATTTTTATGATGATATCTTCAGAATTGTTAATTTTATTAATAATTAACTAAAAAGTGAGATTCTCCTACTTAACATGAAAAATTTTTTTTTACGATATACTGTAGATAAGTTTTAGTTCAATAAAATTAAAAGAACTGTTAAATATGATTCCCTTGCATTTCTATCACTTTTTTTAATCTTGGTCTGAATTCGTCTATTGCTCGATTTATTTGCTCTTGGGGGAGTTCTGCCCATTTTGCGATAATCAACTCACGCAAATGATTGACATCCCTTATTCTGTTCCTATACACTCTCTCTGCCAAGTTTTCCCATATTCCGTAGTCTACAGGGTTTAGGTCAGGGCTGTTAGGTGGCCAATTATTCGGTTCCAGAAATTCAGGCACATTCTTTTTCAAATATTCGATGGTTGTTTTGGCAGTATGTGATGTTGCACCATCTTGTTGAAAAATAAAGTAACCTTGACTAGCCAAGTTTCTCATTTCTGGAAGCACTTTCTCAAGCAGGGTATTTGAATAATATTGAGCATTAATTTTCACTCCTGGCTCAATAAAAAATATTGAAGTTTTTCACAACTTGGACACTCCAACAGAAACCATGACGCTAGAAGAAAAGTGACTCCTTGTTGCGTACAGTCTTTCATCTTGGATTTCATTTTTCTTCGCAATATCAGAATAAACCCAGTCATTCTGAGTTTCTTGGTGGCTCTACCGTAAAACGTTTTTCATCCGTAAAAAATGTCTTGGAAAGTTTATCTTCAGTTATTATACGTAAAATACGTTTGGATTTCTCAACTCTTTTCTGACAGTTTACTTCTGACAATCTTTGTCCATGCACTCTTTTAAATGGTTTAAATTGCACATCAGATTTAATAATCCTTCTTACGCTTGATTCTGATATTTCTAGTTCTTTTGATATTTGAGCAGGTGTCATGTGGCTACCAGGTCGATCCTCTTGACTAAGGATACGTTCCTCCACTTTCTGAATATTTTTATCTACTCTAACTGATTTTGGTCGCCCACTACCAACCTTCCTTTCAATGCTTCCTGTTTCATCGATAGTTCTCAATAAGTAATCTAAACCTGATCTAGTCCATCCTTTATAATCGAATTCAGAAAGTAATTTCCTTGCACTATAACCTTTTTCAACTCTATAATGCTTTATAATTATTTTATCTTCATGTGAGAATGGCATATTTAGAGGTATTCACGAAAAATTTTAAATCTAAACAAATTCTGAAAAAGAGAAAAAAGAAGATATTACATAATGAGAAAAATTGAAATTTTCGCAATCTGTAGAAAGAACCGCATAACTCCTAAAATATTTAAAATAGTTATAAAATTATCACAGATTATTTATGAGCCTTTTATTTATTTAGTGTAAAAAATATTTGAAATCTCTATCAAATTGTGCATTTTATAGAGATTTCAAATTGGCTTAGTTTTTTTGACAGACCCTGTATATCCTCAATAGAAAGAGTCGTGCTCTGGGTACGTAGGTATAGCGAGCTTATTTTTATTAACAATTAAAGAGCTTAATTATTTATAAAAATCAGATAATTTATAAATAATTCTTTTATTTCAATAACACAAATATCGGAACGAAAGATGGAGTTTCAAAGCTAGATTTTTTTAGCCAACTGTACTGTACAGGGTGTCCCAAAAGTACCTTTATTCCTGAACCTTTTCCTACTAGAATAGGGTGAGGGTAAAGGGGTAAAAAAAATTATGGGACACCCTGTACAGTGAACACTAGCGCAAAAAAAAATTAAAAATTTGTTAACGGATAATCGGTTAAAATTTTAACAGCGAAAGTATATGATTTAACATCATTCAACATTATTTAACATCATTTAACATCGGGATACATCTTAACCACGTCGCAACATCGCCTCCCGTTCGATCAGCGAAGTTAAACGACGTTCGTTTCATTCGGTAGTTGAATGGGTGATCATCTTCCGCGTCCAGATGATGTACTGACCCTTAGAATTTTCGTATTCCTCGTAAAGCTGTAGGTCCCCTCCTTCGCATAACCTTTCCCGTAATGATCATATTAATTTACATTAATAAACAATAGAATTCATGCCATAAACGCTATTTTATGGCATGTCCAATTGTCACTGTTATATATATATATATATATATATATATATATATATATATATATTATATATATATATATATATATATATATATATAATGTTTTTGCAGAAACGTGATATTAGGGAGGAAGTTGACAATTTTTTAAATTTTATTTTCCAAGCGTGAAAAATAAATTATATAGATTTTTAAACCAGTTTTTTCGCCTCAGAACCGCATCATACCATATCTACGAAATTCACAGACGTCTAGTGTTGCTATTATATATATATATATATATATATATATATATATATATATATATATATATATATATATATATATATAAAATACACACGGACCGTGCAAGGGAACAAGGAACTCTTCTGGGAAAATTAAATCTACTATAGTCCGAATAAGTAACGGTAAATGACAAACACTATAATTTTTTCTTTTTCATGGTGTTAGCCCGACGTGGGCAACGGGTCACTCGCAAAGAGGCCCCCAAAAATATCGTTTTTTGTGAAAATATCGTTTTTTGTGAAAATACGTTATAAGCAAATTATTATGAAATATAATACATATCTCGTTGCTATTCATTCATATACTTGGCCAATCATGTGACATCGTGTGACATCATGTATTTCACTGTGTCATTCCACTGATCCAAAAATTTGTTAGGCCACAGTCAATAATTTATCCCGTTTGCTGTAAAGCATACGACTCTATGAAAGAACTTCCACAAAAACTATATTCATAAGACGATTAACCATTCAGAAAATTTCGTGCATCCAATTGATCCTATTTTGCATACACAACATGTAGAGCGTTTGTGGAAGGACATTAAACCCTGGGTTTTACACTCTGGTAGTCGTAATTACCACTCTGAGCAGTATTTCGCGAGATACATTTTCTTCGCAAAGAAACAATGACCATCAAACAGTCCTCCATACATTTTTAAGGATAGTAGCTGAAGCTTACCCTCCGACTGAACAATCCTTGGGGTAAGATTTAGGTTAGGGTATGTTTATCAAAATGTTTTTATATAGTAGTATTTGATGTGACTTACTCAAATCTTATATTTACTTGCTGGGCACAAATTGAGCCGAAACATCATGATTTTCAACCTCGAAGAAAACGAGTTTCGGCTCCTTTATCCAGCAAATGAATATCAGATTTGAATAAATTACATCAAAATACTACGAGAAAAATGCATTTTGGTATGATTTTGCGGGTGATGACATTTCCTTAAGATTTACCGGTTGTAGTAGTGTATGATATTTAAGTACCCATCTTTATAAGTTTATAAAATAACGGAAGTGATATAGGGTCATTGAGAAGGTAGGTGTGTTAGACTAGTGGTTGGTTGGTTGGTTAAAATTTTCTTTTGCGCAGCACGATGCCCGGCTTAGTTTCTTGTTGGTCGTTGTGAAGACAACATTTCGAAGTAGTTGGAAAATGAACACAAATTTTGTTACTTTTTTTCTTATTTCTTTCAACAACGTTTCCCAAACTGGAGTTCGCCCCCCTCCTCGGCTGTCGAGGATGGGGACGCGAGTCGGTTAGCAAAGGAAAAATAAGGTAAAAATCTGGATATTTTCAATTTTATTCACTCTAAGTAAACGTGCCTGGTACTATAGTACAGGGTACCCCATAAGTTCCTTTCCCCTACTTTACCCTAACCCTATTCTAGCAGGAAAAGGTCTATGTGTAAAGGGATTTATGGACACCCTATCCATCAGTAAACGAAACTTTAATTTTTAATTCGAATAATCTCTAGGAGCGCTCCATTTTTCAATATTAAACATACATTCATGAAACATATACCATTTGAAAGCTCACATTTTTCTGAGTCTGAAAATGTAGTAATCCAAAAGTATCGATAGCAAGTAAAAAGTAACGAGTTAATTGTTTGGCGCGTGACGTCATTAACTACATTATAAAGGTTGGCTAAGTTATAAATCTTCAGTCTGTGTTGTAAGATATTATTTTTGGTAATTGTTACGCTAACCTAACATGAATGTTGTTACATTATTACTTGTATAATTTAGGTCTCGGGGGTACGGGAGCAAAGATCACGCATCACAAATTGATCGATATAGGGTTTTATATTTAAACCTAGTTACTTTTTATTTGCTATTGATACTTTTGGATTACTACATTTTTAGACTCAGAAAAATGTGAGCTTTCAAATGGTATATGTTTTATGAGTGTATGTTTAATATTTCATGAAAAATGGAGCGCTCCGAGAGATTTACCTTTAATTCTACCTCGCATTGATTATGATACCAATAAATTATGTTAGATAAAAAAAATATTGGTAACGCTGTCGTGGTAATTATGCACCTAGTTTAAAAGAGGTAATTATTTGTAGTTAAACTTAAGGTAAATGTAATAAAATGTTTATATACTGTACATAAAATAGATCTTAATGTATTTTGTTAAAAGTGGCGTAACTTAATGGTATATAAAAGTATTATTCTTCTGTATTTAGGTTTTGAACGTGAAGATCATCCTTTCTTCAGTTTAGTTTAAAGTGAGGAAGCACGCGATAGATAATAATGGGTAAGAGTATATAAGTTTTCGTTATATATCCAAAGGATTACGTAACCTGCGTGTCAGGGTTAAAAAGCGGTTCGTCTGTGTATATGCCTATGTCGACTTGACGGCTTTTAACCCTGACACGCAGTAATGTAGTCAACGTCTGTAGCCCAGTGAGTAATGCCATTTACCTGTAAGCGAAATGAGGACATTGTGGTCGTGGGTTCGAACCCCGATGATGCTGGTAATAATAATAATGAGTTAAAGGAATGGGCCGCATTTGTTGGCCTGAGCGCTGTGCCAGTTTCTGGCCATCCTGAATTATTGTTATGCAATATATAAGCTCAATGTAACTTAATTAGTAAAGTGATTGGATCTTTTCCGTTTGGGGGCAGCAGTATAGCCGAAAAAGGGGAGAGTGCAAGAATGTTGCAGGTTATTATGTAATGTTGCAAATGGGGGTGGGGGTTGTTGCAAGGGGGTTGTTGCAAAGGGGGTGGGGGGGGGGACTTGGAGGCGGCGTTATCCCCGAGGAGAGAAAGGAGGAGAGGTGTTCACCTGGCAGGAGCCAAGTGCACATTGTTTGTTTTGTTTGTTTTTTCTGTTTAAGGTGCTTTCAACCCTGCTGGATTATTGACACCATTTTTTTTTTTTTTGTAGAGAAAGGTGGTGAAAGAAGTAGTAGGAGAAAGTTAGTTATGTTATGCTTGAGTTGCCAGATACCGCGATACCATTGTATACATTATTATAGACTTCTAATCAGCCAGTTGGCTGTAAATGGTTGTCAGATACCTCTTTTTAGCAGTATTATTGCATACATTATTATTATATACGCCTAATCAGCCAGTTGGCTGTAAATGAGTTGCCAGATAGCGCCATGTATTCCGAAGACAGAGTTGCCAGATACCATTGTATACACTATTATAGACTCCTAATCAGCCAGTTGGCTTAGAAGGCTTAAATATTGCCAGATACCGCAATACCGTTGTATACATTATTATATTTCGAATACCGGTAGTAGAAGGCATAACAATAAACAACATTGCATCATTCTTTTTATTATAAATATATAGAAAATAAATATACATTTGAGGAATATGCGTAAACAGAAATATATACACACAATTATGGATATATATATAAAATAAAATATACATTTCAAATAAATATACACTTCAATAGAAATATGTACATAACAGTACAGGAGAAATATACACACACACACAATTATGGTGATATATAAAATAAAATATACATTTCAAATAAATATACACTTCAATAGAAATATGTACATAACAGTACAGGAGAAATATCAAGCAAAATATATATATATTATATATATATATATATATATATATATATATATATATATATATATATACAGGGTGGGCCGTAAGTTTCCATACATAGGAAAAATTAAACGTTTGTTTTTATGTTTCAGATACCCTAAGAATATGCGTTTGACGAAAGAGCAACGAATTGAAATCATACTGATGGCTGGGTCGGGAAGCAGTCGCATGGTTGCAATGAACTTTAACAGACAACATGGAACGAACATCACACACGACACTGTGGCAAAACTTATTAACAAGTTTCAGAAAACTGGAAATGTTGCAGATCAACCGCGAAGTGGTCCAAGACGTACAGCCACCGATGAAGACACAACAGCTACGATACTTACAGCGCTTACACGGAGTCCCAGAAAAGTGGAAATCTAATGCCGAAAGGTATCTTAACATGTTGCAAGAAGAGATTTTCCCATCCTGCTAAACGAGGAAGGTAACTTCCCAGTTTACTTCCAGCAAGATGGAGCTCCACCTCATTATGGTCTTCACGTGCGTCGGTATTTGGATCAGCAGTTTCCAGATGCTTGGATTGGTCGGCGTGGTCCTGTGGAGTGGCCTCCCAGATCCCCAGATATCACCCCCTTGATTTCTATCTTTGGGGGCACTTGAAGGCCATGGTGTATCAGGAAAAGATACGAGACATAAATCATCTAAAGGAACGTATCACCAACGCCATTACAAGCATAACGTCAACTGTGCTAATGCGTGTTCATCAACAGTGGGGAACACGTATTGAAATGTGTTTTCAAAACAATGGCAACCATGTAGAGCATATTATATAAATGAAAATGGTTGTCCATAAAAAAATGTTTATTTTTCCTATGTATGGAAACTTACGGCCCACCCTGTGTATATATATATATATAAATATATATAAACACAAATCAATAGAAATATGCGTATAATCGGGGAAATGTAAAGCAAAATATATATATATACAATTCACTTTTTTTTCAAAATACTAAACTCGGTCTTAATCGAGTATACAATTACATCATTATTGCTCTGCATTACGCAGTATATGCGGCTTAATAATATTTCACCGCTTAAAGTATAGGGAAACCTGTATTCGATATGAATGGCTTTTATATCGTTCAGTACTATTTTTGTTCCCACTTTACAACCGGTTGGTAAGTCATCTTTAAGCACGTCTAGAATACAATCAAAAGCACGCACAAAGAGTTCATCGTTAGCTACATTATTAAACACAAGTTTATAAGAACGCTTTTCCAATCGAGGGTTTATTTCTACCGACTCGAGCTTTTCAATCGTGAACTCACTCAACATAGCGGCAATTAAAATAATCTTCTAAATCGTTACGACAACTGCGCGTTATATAAAGAAATAGTTCTTCAGGGTGAACGGTGTAGGTGAGCTCAGCCTTGTACCGATCAATTGCTTTGTACCAAAGTTCATGGTATTTCAAAGAGTCTAAACTTTTTAAATAAACATCCAGCACTAGACCATTCTCACCAGCCCTACACTCGGTAAACCCATCGAGCAGAGCAGTGTATGCGTATTCAAGTACTGTATCAAAATAAACATATCCGTAACACGCGCGTCTAATATAGGTTTCAGTTTACGGAATCCGACGATTTCAAACATTCTGTCGAGGATGAAACGGTTTCGCGTAGGAATAAGAGCGTTATTATCAGAAGCATTCTTCCACATCAGCCTTATATCAATGCACGGCCGATCGTTATTTATACACAACGTACATACAACGGCGTATGAGGGTGCGTCACTAATCTGCTCTCTTCTTGTACCTACGTTAGCAGGTATTTTATAACGATCTTCACTCCACTTCTCAACTATCACAAAGATTCTATTCATCTCCTCGATACTTAAATAAACCCGTTTGTTTGTCGGTCTACATTCCGTTTCCAGTACATAGCTAATGGTACCGGAATTACGCCTGAACACGCGCAACGATTTCGTCACGGACACATCGTACGAGGCGTTGAGAATGCTGCTCAAAGGAAGTTCCATCGTATTCGAAGAGCGCACGTCCACTCGGCTCAAGCTCTGAGATAACTATGAGCCGTGTGAGGCACGCAGGTAGGCAGGAATGGTTCGACGGGCGGCTGACTCGATGATACGTGAATGGGCTTGTTCCGCGAGTCGAATTGTTGTACCGGTACAAGAATATCACTACCAGCCTACGCACCAGACATTTTGGATAAGAACTAGGAACATTTTACTAAACATCTCCACACTCAGGCGCACTATTTGAGAGGAACATATGTTCATATTTTTCCTTTCTGCCCATCAAACGATACTCGTCTCTAAACTCTGTTAAAAATTCACGCAGGGCACTAGCCACAACCTCACTACGAACCTCATCATGATATACGTTAATATAGTGATAAAAATACTTAAGATTGTCCATGATCACGAGATTCACATTTCCAGTCGTAGGGTATGAGTAATCGACATGGTGTAGCATGACGTAATACCGCTTGTCACACCACCCATCAGCAAGACTCATTATCCATACCTGCTGCTTCTCTTCTGCACGCGTTGTTTCTTTTACTTCACGGTGTATGTGAGACTTTATAAAGTTTAGCTCTGCAGTATACTTCAGCACATCGTCTGTGCAACGAAAGCCTTCAACGGTCTCACCAGAACATCCGTAGAGTATTTGTACATCTTGGAACTTCGCACAATCCAATGTGTTTTTAAAAGAGGCATAGGAGGGATGAATAGGAAGTTTTTCGGTATCCACCACATCCTGGCACTTTACTGAATACCATTTCGTAAACGTTGTACAAGCAATATTAAAGGTAGCCATTTGAATACACGTCTGATCTGAATACACGTCTGATCTCTCGGGCTTACTGCGGTCGACTGACCACGCAGGGACTCCCAGATAGTAGCATGACTCACGGTCTTACAGTGGGCGGAGCTTAGAACTTTCACCTACACACACACACACACACACACACACACACACACACAAAGGAGAAAGTGAAACGCTATTTGAAACATGATTTATTTAATAAACGAGATATTCAAGTTATATATATTTACAAATACGATTTAATAAACGAGATATTCAAGTTATATATATATATATATATATTTACAAATAGATACGATTATATACAAGACGTGTGAGTTAGAAGCATCATTGGTATCCAAAGGGTACGGTATCATAGGTACCAGGTAACTGGTAACGTTTCCTATAGGTGTTACGGCAAACCATCGTACCCCTAAGTTCCTTCACGCCCCCCAGCTTCTGCGCCCGAAAATTGTGGGTGCCTACAATTAGTTGGTGAGGTTGTTCATCCAAACATACTAGATCCTTCAACGACTCAAAGTTAACAACCTCCCGATTCGCATGGTTGAGCGTAATACCCTTTGCCTTCACGATATATTTCATTTCATCCCCCACCCTGACCCGTACCCCATAAGTCTTAGGTCCTGTTGAGGCAAAAGAGTCGGCGTATGCGTTGTCCCCATACTCATCCTTGATCTCATCAGTGAGCTCGCCGAGGAACTCCCCAATAGTGGGCATGTATTCACCCTCCCTCTCTGTGAATATCACGCTATCTGTATCGGCATACAATACTCTCCGCCCAAGAGAATGCAATAGACCCCAAAGTTTTATACGGGCGTAGGCTGTTGTGAAGCTGGCCACAGGTATGTTTGTAACCCTTGAGGTATCTGTGGCAAATTCAGTGTTGTTGTACTTTATTACGTAAGTATTACCTACATTTACGATCTCCATGACCTCTTTATCGGGGGCATTGGCATAATCCCAGACATCGCTATAACTTTGTGCCAAATGAATGCTCCCTCTGCCGGTATTCTGCGCAAATTTTCCCCATAGACTGTTTAGACACAACTTTGCACTAAAGCGCTTGCCAGGATTCTTTACAATTTGGACACGATCAAGTTGTATACCTTCGCGGTCGCGGTAACGTTGAATATAGGCAGACTTTTCATCTTCGGTATCAACTCCTCGCGGATACCCTGATGCCTCAACCTTATCCTTCAAAAAGGTGTTTATATATGGTGTGAAAAGGTTGGGTAGCTTCTGAAACCTCCACACCTCATGTATCTTCAGTATTCTATAACCATGGCGCACGGCTAGGGCCAACTCAGGACTTGTATATACGCCTCTGATCTTACGCTGGTGGGGTATATGGTTACATTCGCCGTTATCCTCTTCCGCGCACTTCACGCACAGGGGAAACATGAGCTTGTCGTCGATAACGACAGGTAAGATCGGCATCCATAAATTGCGTGGGGGGAGTACGTCTACGAAAGAGATCCCAAAGTAACGATCATTCAAATTTTTTGAAAATTCATTGATGGATGGTAGGCTAGGCCCCACCAGTTTCTCAGGAGCGCCCACGGGGTACGGATTGCTCTTCATCACGTATGGGTATAAAGAACAGAAATCGTAGTAATGGAGCTTCACGCCCTCCGTAGGTGGGAAGTATAGTCTGAAAGGATTTGTACGTCCTCCAAACAAGCTATCACCACATTTGAGAGGATCCAGCACCATTGAACGCTTGATCGCTTTTATTTCCTCACGGTACACCTCGTCTGTCTCCATCCGTGCATCATATTCATGCTCCCACAAGACTTTGTGAGTGAACTGTGATCCTATAAGTTGATCGCGGGTGCGGGTCGATGCAAGACAGTCGGCAGGAGACCTACCGTTGATATCTCCGGTGACTCCGCACTCAGGACGGGGGCATCCATGCCACCAGCAACCGTTAAAGGAGTACACAGTCTTCACACCAGTGACACGGTTTTCACTTAACCCATCAACCCAAAAAACACGTCCATTAATCTTAATGGGTACTTCACCCGTGTTGCGGGCGTGCTTTATGTATACACCTGTCTGTTGCTGTAGGTGTATGAGCCAGTAAATAGCCTTGTGCCCGTAACTGCGGGGATTGTTTCGGTGAATAATGGCTAAGGTGTCTTTCGGCATGAAGTTATTCTTGAACACCGTAAAACATAATGATGCGATGGTGGTTGCGACTTGCAGTGGATCGCATTTGAAACGGGCTATGTACATCCTTCTAAAGGCCTGGAAACATACTCTAAGCACGCGCACATCATTCACGCAATAACGCTCACATTCATCAGCTATATTATAAGGGTTACTTTCATTAAAACTGTCGTAGTATCGATCAAAGTCTTCACGTTCATCCATGCAGTCAAAATAATGTTTGGGGGGTGGGGGCCTACGTAGTTTAAAGTCTCGCTGGTGAGGAAAGTGTATGGGAAGTATCCTTTGGAAACTTCAGCTGCTACTCCCATCACCTTGGGTAGCTTTGCTAATTTACAAGGTGTGAATAATAAAGTATCTTTAAATTGTACATTGCCTCTTATCTGCATCTGTATTAATTTGTTGCCTCTTTTCAATGGATCACCTGTAAATATCTCAGAGGATTCGTGTTCAAGCAACTCCTTATAAAGGAACTGCGTGTCAAACTTTGCCCCGTTATGGGCGAGAATATACACAGTCATTTTTTTGAACTTGTCGGCTAACTTGACAATATAGGACACAAATAGTTTCACAGGACTATCGCTGACATTCGTTTTAAAAACGTTTGTCCGTTTACCACATTTGGGGCACTCGTCACATTCGATATCCATACACTCATCACAGATAGTCTGGCTCACAAGTAAATGTGGAATTACCTCTTTGGTTTCAGCGTTCGTATATGTTTCTATATCGTAGTATACAGTTATACAGGGGTTATTTTTAGGCTTAGCATCTTTCATATAACATACATGCTTTACTCCATCCGCCTTATATTCCTCCTGGCATGTAGGACAGTGAATTACGTCACACTTGTGCTTAAATTTTCCCCAATTATCCATTGTGTGAAACATACCACATTCACAGATTCTCATTTTCCTGCACGTGCCAATTGATTTATGGAAATCAAAACAGCTATTATTGAAAAATGTGCGTCTACACACATCACAGTCTCTCTTCTCAGCTTCAACTACACGGCTTTCACATTTGGTGCTTTTACACTGCTCACATACCATGTGACATTCTTTACAATGTCTCACTATATCATCCGCAAACTCGAGGCACCCCTTACACAAATCATGATGTCTCCCATATTTTCGACTTTTGTCATAACTCGCGTAAAGCCACCTTATATTACGGATGGGGAGATACGTTGTCCCTGACAATCCTAAAATAAGTAGGGGCCTTGTACGATCTCTCACACAGCTTTTAAAAACATACACAGTCCTACGACGATCATCCAACCCAAACACAACTATGCGGACATTCATTTCCTGTTCTACCCTTCTCAGCTCTTCAGGACCCATATTACAGTCAAATTCAAGTTCACAGTCTTCAGCTAGTTTACGGGCATGCTCCACGACTGTAGGCAACCAAATTTTTTGAGTTCGTGTATTTTGTACAGTAAACATACGTGCTAAGAGTACTGCTATAAAGCCGCAACCACGATCGACGTTTATATGCCGTCTATAAATAGCTTGAGAATTGAAGTTAAGAGTATACGGTATGGCACTATGACCCGCAACACGGTATACATGGTCAATATTTACCGTGAAGTTGTCCATATTGAAGGCTATACTACTTTGGGCGGCTTGCATTATACGCCCTAATATATATTCTACATCTTCAGCCGCCAAACGTCTAAATGGCACTATCACCCAATAATCGTCTACATCACCGTCATCTGACCCGAATCCAAAGGACATACTCGTCCTGACTTCACGCTCGTCACGATTCTGAAGAGCAAACTCTATAATACGCTCTACAACCCGGCGTAGTCCGCGCTCAATACCATTGCTATACATGACTCTAGGGTCGACCCTGACTCTATACCGATTTCTAGTCAAGGCTGGGGTGGGGGCTGCGGATCGCACCAATTCCAGCGTTATACCATCCTCAACAGAACGGGGGGCGGATGAATTAGTGGATATATTAGCGGAAGGTGCTGCTGATGGGGGCCCTGTTGCGTAGGAGGTTGATGGTTGGGGCTCTATTATTGTAGACTTAACAGAACGGGGGGCGGCGGATGAATAAGGGGATATATTAGGTGCTGCTGGGGGTGTTGTTGCGTAAGAGGTTGAGGGTTGGGGATCTATTACCGCTGCAACAGACGCGTATTTCGGTCGCTTTATACCTGACGTGGGTATCTCATACCTCCGCTTTGGACGTGTTACCGGTATCGCTGGTGAGGGTTCAGGGGAGGAGATCACAACTACACTGTCGTCGAGGTCATCCGTAATGATGGGCTGCTCTACCTCATCGTCATTCACGGTTCTGTGGGAGAAGAAATATAAGGATCAGCACTCAAAATTTGTAATATTTTGTAAATGACTCACTTAGGAGTGTGACGTGTTAGAAATGGACTCTGTAGAAAAATTCAGATTCACGAGCCCATCCACATGTATTATATCTGGACCTACAGGATGTGGTAAAACTGTGTTTATGCTTAAAATCATTAAAGAAAAGGGGGAGATGTTCTCGAAATTTGTGCGTAAAGTTATATGGTGCTATTCGACGTATCAATCAGTGTTCAACGAGTACCAAGATGATATTTTGTTCCACAAAGGCGTATATGACGTTAATTCGTTAAAGGGAAATGAACATACAATCATTGTAATTGACGATCTCATGTTGGAGATGGATAAAACGTTTGCCGAGACATTTACAGTATTCTCCCACCATCTTAACATAAGCGTGTTCTTCATCAATCAGAATCTATTTTTCAAAAATAGATACATGCGCGATGTGTCGTTAAATACGCAATATCTAGTCTTATTCGCGCAACGTAGAGATGTATCACAAATTGGGGTATTAGCCAATCAAATGTTCCCGAATCAGCGTAAGGAGTTTTTGGAAGTTTATAAAGAAGCTACAAGCACGCGTTACGGATATTTGCTTTGCGACCTTCATCCGCGAAACACGTTTAGAGTGCTTCTGCGAACGAATATATTTCCAAACGAGCCTGAAACGGTGTATATTCCAGAATGACAAAGAGACTAAAGAAATACCGTGAATTAATAAAAATCTATCATCGACTGCCTCGGGCAATGCAGCAGATGTTTATTAAAAATATCGATGCCGACTTTTTAAAATGCATCTGTGAAATCTGTCTTAACGTTATAAATTGCAATGTATCAATGAAAACCCATCAGAAGGCTCGCCTACGCCGCTACAAGAACATAATACGTGCACTCGCTCGTAAAAGCCAAACTGTAGCGAAGAAAAAGCGAATTATTGTACAAACAGGAGGGTCATTTCTCCCCATCTTATTTTCAGTTTTGGGTCCTTTACTGACTAGATTAATATAATGAAGAAAGTGGTAGTGATTCCCCACGAGGTGTACGCCTCACTGCAAAGAGACACGATCTAGATCCCCGTAAAAGCAGACTTAAAAGAATGGAAAGCGAATTGTTAGCCCTATTAAACAGTGAAAAAACACCTGATGAGAAAAGAATCTTATACCAAGAAGCTCTGCAGAAATTTCTTCACGAGTACGAAAATTATAAGAGCCCTACAGAGATTCCTGTGGTTATTAGGCACAGCACGGGGGACGATGGCGACATAGGATCTGTACCCGCGACACAGCTGACCAACCAAAAAGATTAGCCACACAACATATCGAACATGTATTAAAAAATACCCTCCCACTTACATTGAGGAGTAAAGGCTTAAGTCTTTATAATCTATTGAATGAGGATCCCGCCATACAATGGACCGATACAGGGGAGATCATTGTGGAAGGATCAAAGGTACAGGGATCGAATATCGTAGACATTGTCCATGATCTGGTGAGAAAGTGGGATAGGCCATCACCATCAGGATGGAAGCATATTAAAGCAAGACTACAACAAATAAATGTCCCTAAAACGTTGATAGGAAATCTGAACAGGTTAAAAGACTTGGAACATGCAACGCCTGTGACACAATTGAAGGCGCCGTCACCCCCGGCGGTAACACCTTTGAAGAGGAGCAAGAAGAGGTTAAACCAACCCTACCCACGTGCCTCTAAAATACGCAAATGGCTAACGTATTAACTAAACGCTATTATGACATTTCTACCCCATCCTCTTACGGCGGCGTAGATAGACTGTACAGAAGTGTTTACGGAGTAGGAAAAAAAGATGTTGAAAGATTTTTGAGGGAGCAGGACGCTTATACGCTTCATAAGCCTGTGAGAAAAAGGTTTAAAACAGCCAAGACAACGGCTTCCTCGATTGATTCTATTTGGCAAGCAGATTTAACAGACATGCAAAGATATTCTGTGTATAACGATGGTTACCGCTACATTCTATTCATAATAGACGTGTTCTCTAGATATCTGTGGCTAGTTCCTCTGAAAAATAAATCACCTGAAACAGTTGCTAAAGCCACCAAAACGCTAATGTTAAAAGAAAACAGGGTTCCTGGCTATTTTTGTACGGATATGGGGAAGGAGTTTATAGGCCGTGCTTTTCAGAATATGTTGACAGAGTTTAATATCAGCTATTACACAACCAATTCTATACATAAGGCTTCTTTAGCTGAAAGAGTTCAGCGCACCATAAAGGAACGCATGCACCGTTATTTTACACATAAAAACACATACAGATTTCTAGACATTCTGGAATCATTGGCATCATCCTACAACCGCTCACACCATCGCACGATTGGGGCAACACCTAACGAAGTTTTAGAAAGAGGTACGCTCCCGAGAAGAGATGGATCACCACCACCACCACCACCACACTCTGTGCGCTTCAAAATCAATGATTATGTAAGGCTGTCGCGTTCGGGGAATAAATTCGCAAAGGGTTTTGAGCAAGGATGGACACGCGAGATTTTTAAAGTTAGGGCTGTGAGACCTAAAGGTGTGATAATGATGTATTACATTGAAGATTTGAATGGGGAAGAAATCTCAGGAGGCTTTTACCGCGAGGAATTGCAGAAAGTTGCGTTTAATTTAGAAAAAAATGTGTTTAAAATTGAGAAAATTTTAGGAAGCAAAGGTTCAGGAAGGAGAAAAATGTACCTGGTGAAATGGCTAGGGTACCCAGAAAGCTTCAACACCTATATAAAAGCTGATGCAATAATGAAGCTTAAATAGTATGCAACATGGCTCCTAACCATTTCTACGTCACACTCCCGTCCTCCTCGTCCCTGTCTGTACACCCTAACAACACGCTAGCCAACTTTGTAACAGAACTCCATGGGCACATTGAATTGGGTCGTGATTCGTATGAGGTGGGGATATGCGAAATTCAGCTGGACACCGTCTTTTTAAATATTGAACATAAAGAAACCGTTTTTACGATTCTTAGAGACATTGACGAGTGTGAAAAAGCTGGGGTAGCTATGGATGAAACTATGCGCATCGCTCGGACTAAGATTACACGGTATTACAGTACAGAAGTAAGACTAGGGCCGGGTCAATATGGTTCGGCCGAGGATGTTGTGAGAGGCTTAAACGTGAGTTTAAGAAACTCAAACCTTACGAATGATTTAGTATATGAAATCGTAAACAACCCTGCACATACACTAATCCTAAAATCAAAGACTAACAGACGTCTTAAAGAACATAGAAAGTTCAAAATTCTAACCAACGGCCGATATAGCGCAGCCTTCCAAAGAGACACATTTCACGAGACACAGTATAACTTGTCCAGATTAATGTATCAATTGAAGATGGAGAAATTGGCTGAAAGGTCCCCAGACATGTGCTATATTTACAGTAATATAGTGGAGCACCAGTTTGTTGGGGATACCCAGGCACGCCTGCTGCGCATTGCTCACATCCCCAACCATAGAGGAAGGAGTTTGAGTATTACATATGACAGGCCCCATTATGTGAATGTCGCAACTAATTTAATAACCAATATCACAATATATATAAGAACGATTGAGGGCGAAAACTTCCCATTCGGTAACGGGAGCTTAACAGTGAAGCTACACTTTCGACGCACTGAGTTATAATGGATAGAAAGCCTTTCACCGTCTATCGAGGGATGCGATACCAGCGCGGTAGTGGACTTGGATCCATTTTTTCATCCATACTACGTACGGCTGTTCCTTTGCTGAAGAGGGGTGCCAGATACCTTGGAAGGAAAGCGCTACAATCAGGCCTTAACACTGCAGAAGACATATTGGCCGGGGCTAAACCTAAAGAAGCTCTAAAAAAACATTTAAAGCGTACACGGAACGAAATCATCAAAGATGCAAAGAGAAAAATGCGTGGTGGCGGGAAGAAGAAGAGGGCTCCCCGGAAGAAGAAGGGGTCACGTGGTATTAAACGTAAAAGGCTATCAAAAAAGAAATGCTGTAAGCGAATGAAACCTATGGTTGACCACTTTTTTGACTGATATAAGCTAAGGATATTGATCTCATGAATCATAGTTTGTTTACCACTTGTCGAGAGAGGAGTCACTATTTCGCCATGGCACGCTTCATCCACCCATGTAGTTCACAATGCTGTAAATCGGAGCTGTCCTTTTTTGAGCTCCCGCCAACCCAAGTTTCTATTGAGCACAGTGACTTTATTACAATTAACCCTTTAAACACAATTAGTTCACCGAGTGCACCTATAGAATTCGTGATACCCAGCTCAGGTCCTTACTTTTTTGATCCAAGCTGTGTGCACATGTACGCTAAGCTACGTATAGCCCATTCTGATGGAACGGCCTGCGATGACAAATATGCTGTATACCCTGAAACAAACTTTCTGCACGCCATATTCAACCAGTGTGACGTATATTTAAATCAGACCAACATATCGGCAGGCACGGGGTACTATCATCTACGAGCCTATTTGGAAAATGTCCTCAACTTTTCCAAAGAAGCGAAGGCTACCTTTTTAAGTGCGGAGGGATATTATCAAACTAAAGATGAAAATAGTATAAAGGACAAATTTAAAAATTCTAAAAAGAAAATATACGAGTGTTTTGGACGGTTGCACACAGATTTCACTTTCCAGGAGAAGTTGCTTGTGAACGGGGTGGATATGAAAATAAAGCTCACCCGCACGAGTCCTGAGATCTGCTTAAATCTGGATGCGAATCAAGAAGAGGGTGCAAAGTCCGTTGTGGTTCACATTATGGACACATACCTCCGCGTACGGCGAGTGAAATTAAGTTCACCAAAACAACTAGAAATTGAGAAAAATTTACTAAACGCTACAGTGAAATATCCTATTAACAGAGTGCAGATCAAACTATATACGGTTCCTGCAGGGTTGGCATCGAAGCAGATAGAAAACATTGCCCTGGGAAATCTTCCTAAAAGGATATTAATCGGCATGCAGGACCACGCTTCGGTGAATGGAAAATATAAAAAGAGTGCCTTTAAATTCGAGAATTTCGGACTTAAAAATATAACTCTATACGTTAATGGCACTGCTTTGGGTGGAACAATGGGTACGGACTATTCATCAGACGCTGTGTTACCTCTTTGTGCCAGAGCCTATAGTAATCTGACCCATATTGCAGGTGATTGTGATGAGCTTGGTAATGGGGTAACGCAGGAAGAATTCATTGATCAATTTAACCTTTATCCGTTTGACATTACACCTGACTTATCTGCTAGCGTAAATACCCATTTAACACCACAGCAGAGCGGTAACATCTCAGTGCGGCTGGAATTCGCCAAGCCTATAGACGCTCCTATTAGTGTACTAGTATATCTCGAATCGCAAGCCCTAATAGAAGTAGATAGATTTAGAAGCGTTATCACTGACTTTTAAAATGGATGCTAATACACTTCAGAAAGTAATGGAGCGAGTCACACGTTCCAAATTTATCGGCGTGTTTGCGAAGAATGAAACATTGAGTTTGCCAAGTACGCGAGAATGCGGTAGTCTTATTGTGAACACAGACATCATCGGTAATGAAGGGATTCACTGGATCGCTGTCTATTTTAAAAATAGACAGCGCCTGTACTATTTTGATTCACTCGGTACTCAACCCTGGAGTGACCCTATTATTGTAAAATTTCTCGCTCAGTTACATATTCCCGAAGTTGTATGGAACCCATTTCGTATGCAGGGATATTTTACTAATGTTTGCGGAATGTACTGTGTCTCATTTCTCATGCATATGTCAAATGATAAAGAATTTATAAATTTTTTAAATTTATTTGACCCGTGTCACACTCACCGAAACGATGAAATGGTATGCAGACAGATAAAAAACCGTTTTCCAATTGTACGTACTCGTTGTATATTATAATGTTTTTGTTCGTATATTTGTAACGGTATATTCGTTTATTGTACTGATTTCTTTCATTTAATAAATTTATGAAAATATATTGTCTTCTTATCCCAAAAAGATCGAAAAACACTTACATTATTTCGGTGTGACATTGTTGACTGATCAGTATACCCTCCCTATTCCGAGATTCTTCAAAAGATTGTATAACTCGTGTCAAATCCTCATCGGACCTTAAAGGAATAATGCTTTTAAAACATATACAGAGTATACAGACAGACAGATCCCCATTATGTGAAGATATCTTTGGTTCGAGGAGTGAACGCCATAAAAATTTCGATTTTAGCATAATGGGGAAATAACACTGATTGACATTTTTGGCGAGTATCTATTTGACGAGATACTACAACTCTCCATATATATATAAAATTCTAATTATAGACACTTACATTTCTATGGTAGTCCCTTGCGTCGGGTTGTAAGGAGCGTCACTGCAAATATCTTCTACGGTTTGCGTTGAAAATAATAATTCGCCACAATCAATCGCATTGAAAAGACTAATTGTGGTTAATGCTGCAGTATCACGTTCTTCATACAAGTCTGGGGAGACGTACAGGTCCATGGTGGAGGATGTGTGACACTGCTGACTGATCAGTATATCATCCATATTCCGAGGTTCTTCAAAAGATTGTATAACACGTGTCAAATCCTCATCGGACCTTAAAGGAATAATGCTTTTAAAACATATACAGAGTATACAGACAGATCCCCATTATGTGAAGATATCTTTGATTCGATTACCAATTTCGATTTTAGCATGATGGGGAAATAACATTGATTGACATTTTTGACTAGTATCTATTTGACGAAATACTACAACTCTCCGTATATATATAAAATCGAATTATGGACACTTACATTTCTATGGTAGTCCCTTGCGTCGGATTGTAAGGAGCGTCACTGCAAATATCTTCTACGGTTTGCGTCGAAAATAATTCGCCACAATCAATCGCATTGAAAAGACTAATTGCGGTTAATGCTGCAGTATCACTTTCTTCATACAAATCTGGGGAGACGTACAGGTCCATGGTTGAGGAATGATTATTCACTGATGCGAAAATAGCTACTGTTACTCCCAACTGAAAATATCCCCTTTTATATGCACATTCGCCAAGCTCCGCCCAAAAGACCAGATGTTCGTCGTGATTGGCTGCCGATGTAGCTGGGTGGAGCTATGACGTGTACCATTCCGCTATAACGGGTACGGACGAGTAATTGCATCTTTATATTTTCACTAATAGAATTAATGCTCTTATTCTCCTTTGAAAATTATTTGGTGATTCGTATAGAACTTTTGATATTGATTCCAAATATGGTTTCAGAAGTTTTCTATCACCCATAGTTTTCGAGAAAATAATATTTCCATTTACTCAATTTCCCGCATCATTAGTCACTAATGTAATCGAGAGGGTATAAAGAAATATATCATAATTATATTTTAAAAATAACATTCGGTTTCAACGTTAAACTGTAGGTCTAAGGTGGTCATTACACATAATAAAATAAAGTGGTTGGCAGATAAATGGGCACCCTACGTGTCCTAGTGGTTAAGACGCGGGGCTGTTGATGGTTCGGAGTTAAACTGTAGGTCTAAGGTGGTCATTACACATAATAAAAGAAAGTGGTTGGCAGATAAATGGGACCCTACGTGTCCTAGTGGTTAAGACGGGGCTGTTGATGGTTCACGTTAAACTGTAGGTCTAAGGTGGTCATTACACATAATAAAAGAAAGTGGTTGGCAGATAAATGGGCACCCTACGTGTCCTAGTGGTTAAGACGCGGGGCTGTTGATGGTTCCACGTTAAACTGTAGGTCTAAGGTGGTCATTACACATAATAAAAGAAAGTGGTTGGCAGATAAATGGGTGCCCTACGTGTCCTAGTGGTTAAGACGCTGGGGCTGTTGATGGTTCCACGTTAAACTGTAGGTCTAAGGTGGTCATTACACATAATAAAAGAAAGTGGTTGGCAGATAAATGGGTGCCCTACGTGTCCTAGTGGTTAAGACGCTGGGGCTGTTGATGGTTCCACGTTAAACTGTAGGTCTAAGGTGGTCATTACACATAATAAAAGAAAGTGGTTGGCAGATAAATGGGTACCCTACGTGTCCTAGTGGTTAAGACGCTGGGCTGTTGATGGTTCCACGTTAAACTGTAGGTCTAAGGTGGAGTGGAAAGCTTGACCTTCGTCAGAATGAACAATTCGGGCGGAAGCTAACCAAAGGTTATCCAAAGGGTATATATATATATATATATATATGGGATGAAATTCACAATAAAACACGTGAAATGAATGAATGCTGAAAACAAGGAGTGAGGTGGTTTTGTTTGATTTGACTCGTAGAAAGGTAAAATATGGTCGACCGAGTTGGCAGATTCTCGGAAATCCTTTCCTCTATCGGATTATGTTTTGGGTATTTCCAACTTTCTTCGTTTCTTTAAATTTCGTTTTTCAATTTTCTTCGCAGGGATGAAGCTCGTGTGTTTCGAATTGCATCGTTCTATAATTCTGTTTTCTATGGTTGGTTGGATAACTACGTTATTTGTTCCGTCTTTGAATCTTCCATTTGAATATCAATATAAACATAGTTATTTTATATGTTTGATTCTTCCAACTGATTAAAAATAATATACGTTTGGTATGATTTTCATAATATATATATATGTATATATATATATTTCTATAATTCTGTTTTCTATGGTTGGTTGAATTATGGATAACTACGTTATTTGTTTCGATAAGTTCAACTTCAAGGAAGCTCAAGTTAATGTTATATTTTGCATATAATCCACTATATTCATCTATTGTAAAACACTATATACATCTATATTTCAATTAAGTGTGTAATTATTTAATTCATCTACCATATTGTGGTACACAATGCTTATATATAATATATAATATATATATATATATATATATATATATATAATTCTGTTTTCTATGGTTGGTTGAATTATGGATAACTACGTTATTTGTTTCGATAAGTTCAACTTCAAGGAAGCTCAAGTTAATGTTATATTTTGCATATAATCCACTATATACATCTATTGTAAAACACTATATACATCTATATTTCAATTAAGTGTGTAATTATTTAATTCATCTACCATATTGTGGTACACAATGCTTAATATATATATATATATATATATGTATATTTCTATAATTCTGTTTTCTATGGTTGGTTGAATTATGGATAACTACGTTATTTGTTTCGATAAGTTCAACTTCAAGGAAGCTCAAGTTAATGTTATATTTTGCATATAATCCACTATATACATCTATTGTAAAACACTATATACATCTATATTTCAATTAAGTGTGTAATTATTTAATTCATCTACCATATTGTGGTACACAATGCTTATTAGAATACATGGTGCGATCTGGCAACTCAGCATCCCAATACAAGGCGTGATCTGGCAACTCAGCCAGAATAGAGGCTTATAAAAGATCGAGAAGCTGGTGAAGAATCATTCCCAGCTCGGCTCCAGCCGAGCAAGGACCTCTGGTCCTTCTTTTTTTGGCCCTTTGGTAAACCCCTTAGTGGCCTCTTAGGTTAGGAAAACGAAAATAATATGCCTTAAAGGCAACTACTCTCTCTCTCTCCTTCAGGCGTCTCTCTCTCTCTCTCCTACAGGCGTCTCTCTCCCTCCTTCAGCTCTCTCTCTCTCTCCTACAGGCGTCTCTCTCCCTCCTTCAGCTCTCTCTCTCCTGCATGTGTAACTACTGCATGTGTACCTCCTGCATGTGTGCGTATGTGTGTGTGTACCTCCTGCATGTGTACCTCCTGCATGTGTACCTCTCCCCCCTTGGCTGATTAGACGTATATAATAATAATGTATACAATAATACTGCTAAAAAGAGGTATCTGACAACCATTTACAGCCAACTGGCTGATTAGGAGTCTATAATAATGTATACAATGGTATCGCGGTATCTGGCAACTCAAGCCATTTACGCCAACTGGCTGATTAGGAGCCTATAAAACAACGCCAACTCGGCTGAAGTCTTAATGTGCACTTGGCTCCTGCCAGGTGAACACCTCTCCTCCTTTCTCTCCTCCTCTCTCTCTTGGGGGATAACGCCGCCTCCAAGTTTCCCCCCACCCCCCTTTGCAACCCCCTTTGCAACATTACATAATAACCTGCAACATTCTTGCACTCTCCCCTTTTGCGGCTATACTACTGGGGGCTAGCAGCGAATTTTAATGAAAATCGGTATACCTAATGTAGTTTTGGTCACTGATTTCAAAAATAACTCTTTTTTTTGGAGAAATGAAAAACAAACATGTTAGAGCACTTTAAATAATGATTTTTTTTTAACGAAAATATCATATCATGACTTGACCTAACCTGGCATTCAATTGACCTAACCGGGCATTAATTCTTGATTTTTTTTTTTCCTGCTACTTTTACAGATCTGCCGGAATCCTTCAAAAAACGTATTCTTCATAAAGTTGCACTTTTTACCGTTTGACCGACGCTTTTGGCAACGAAAGAAGTGGGTATTTTTATCAAAGGAACACACTTTCCCACACTTAGAGCACTTTTTCATAAACAGTAGCCGTTTGTAACTCTGGCTAAATTTAACACAATCCTCTGTAACTAGTTTAAGCTAGTTAAAACACACACTAATTATTTAAAGTGCTCTAACATGTTTGTTTTTCATTTCTCCAAAAAAGTTATTTTTAAAATCAGTGACCAAAACTACATTAGTATACCGATTTTCATTAAAATTCGCTGCTAGCCCCCAAACGGAAAAGACCCAAGTGATTAACCGAAAATAAAGTGTGAAATTGATAACCAATTTTATACTATGGACTGTAACCTAGCGTTCGCCTAACCCGGGCATGAGAATACCTCTGATTGGTATTACATATAAAATAGGCGTGGCCATTTGTTTTGTAATGTAAATATTGTTTTGTTTACTTAAATTATATTTTAAATCTGTGCGTATAGGTTTTGAATTATGCCCATGATAATTCCAGGCTTTAGATCAGTGGTGGCCAACCGCGGCGCATTGCGCCAAAGGTGGCGCATCAAGTACTTTGAAGTGGCGTATCGAGGTCTAGTATGAATTGTGCTAAATTTTCACTTCTAACACTAAATATTAAAAATCAAAGATTTAAGCAGTTAAGATGTAGTTAAGCAGTTAAGATGTAATCTCATTAAGGTAAATATTTTTCACATTATTTTTCTATTTAAGGTAAATATTATATTATATATTTTATTAGTAATTTTTTCACATTTTTTTTTGGCGCATCCGAATTAAACCTAACCTAAAAATGGCACGCATCTGGTTGGCCACCACTGCTTTAGATCTTGGGACAGACGGACACATTTCCAAGAGAACGCTTTTGCAACAAACGGTTCAGACGAAGCTGAAAGATAATTCTCTTTTCTCCGAAGGCTGAGTACTAATTTTATTTAGTTAAGGATAGTTTAAAACTTATACAGGGTGTCCCATAAGTTAGTGTGTAGGATTTCAAACTACAGTTTTACGTTTAACGTAAACGTAGAGGTTTCTCAAGTTTTTCTCGTGAAAGGCCATTTCAAAGGGTCAACTCTGGGTATCGGGCCGCATACCAATAAGTTCTTAAAGTTTTGCATTTGAGTTCGGGTAGAAAAGAAAACTCATAATGAAATTCATAATTTTTTTTAAATTCAAATTTTCCAAGTTATTTATAAAAAATTTACGCTATTCCGTGTTTTCTATAAATTGCGACATCTCTGACCAATCCTTCAAGTCGGCTCGCGAAGGATGCACTTTGAGAACTTTTTTTTTTTAACTCTACAGACTTGTGGAACACTCTGTATATAGGATATTATTAACTCGCTACTGATATGAATTTTACGTATTTCCTTATTTTTATGTATGCATTGTGTGTGTTGCTACTTAACAATCATCCCTTCCTCTCGGAGGGAGGGGAGGGGGTGTTCACTAGTGTATACGTAAAACGGGTCAAGGGCTTGACTCTGTTGCAGGGTTAGAATACTGTACGTTTTGCTAAGACCCTCTGATTCATTTAACTCTGTATCTTTATTAATCCTGTTTTATATATTATTTATTGGGTGTCCCAGAAGTGCTGTTCCAAAGGATATGATGAATTACATTATGGGGCAGGACTTTTGGAACACACACACACACAATATATATGGGTGTCCCATAAGTCTGGAAACATAGGGTAAAATAAGTAATTCATGTTTTTCCGTTTATACAAGTGCCCATGATGTCTTTGAGTAAGGAAGAACGTATCCAGGTAATTCTGTTCGTTGGAAATCGGAGTCAGAGGGAGGTCGCTGAGGAATTTAACAGATTGCATCCGGACCGCGCGCCGATAACACACAGCTGTGTCGACAAACTTGTAGCAAAGTTCAGGGAAACGGGATCCATAGGAGATAAACCACGCAGTGGACCTCCAAGGACATCCACCGACGATGACACAGCCACTACCATCCTTACTCATTTCACAAACAGTCCCCAAAAGTCTCTTCGGCGTTTTTATCATTTTACCCTGTGGTTCCAGACTTACGGGACGCCCTGTGTGGGTGTGGGTGTATATATATATATATATAATATTTTTTTTTTTTATTTATTTATTTATTTATATTTTGACTGTTTTAAGTAAGTATATATGCGCATTTTGCATGGGGGTACACCAAAACACGTTGACTTTTCAAAAGGGTAACACGGTGGAGACAAGGTTGAAAACCCCTGCTATATATACAGTATATAAAATTCTTGAGAATACTTTCGACCAGATAGCTAGTCCTTTTCAATCACACAAAATTAAAAAAAGACTAAAATAAATCAAAATTAAGAGATGAATATATAAAAATTATCGAAATTAAAATTAAAGTACGTAGCAATTCCCTCTTGCATCATTTTAAACATACGAAACTAAGAACCAACTGACAATTAACAAAATTTGAAAATAAAAGTACGTACTATCATACGTCTGGCAGGATCTAGTATTTAATAATACAGTAAAATGACTTTTAATTTTGGCAGAAGTTATTGAATGAAATTTCTTTTACTGTACAATACGTTCAAGATTTGGTGTGAAGTTAACCAAAAGTTTGAGGGAGAGAATATTTAATTCATAAGTTTCTTTCATTAAGTGTTAAAATTTTTAAAAGTTTTAACCCAAATGATTTAACTATTTCTCTTCGTTTGGTGTTTATTTTTTATATGGGACAGGAGTCTTTCAACCCTTTCAATACCATTGGGATTGGATGTCCCACCGGAAATAATAATATACAGGGTGGTCCAAAAGTCCTACCTCATTGAGGGGGGTGGGGTATTGCTAGAATATATTCTATGTAGTATTAACTTCAGGTTTTCTGTTTTTTACAGTATCAAGGCCTTAAAATTTACAGATGGCGAACAACAAATGTTGCTATATCTATACTCCATAGAATATATTCTAGCAATACCCCCCCCCCCCATGAGGCAGGACTTTTGGACCACCCTATATACCTTTCGCACTAAATTACAACTTTTCTACAAATGTTTCTATAAATTTAGTTTAGTTGTCAGGAAAGGAATCCAAAACGTGCGTAATGTAAGTAACTAGTTACTAAAATATTTGGTTTTGAAATGGCAATAAATCTTATACAGGGTGTCCCATAAATTCCTTTATCCCTGAACCTTTTCCTATTAGAATTAGCTTGAACGTAAAAGTAGGGTAAACGAACTTATGGAACATCCTGTACGATTTGGTTTAAAGAAAAAAATTTCGTTAGCGAAAGAAATTAACTCGTTAACGAGGCTTCAGAAACGTGGCTCAGAGCCATCACCCAATGGAAGCAACGATGCTGTTTTTTATCAGTGAAAGAACGATCAAATTCGCATTCATTTTTTCACTTATTTTCGGTAGTTTGCGTCGCAAACAGTCTTGGTTTCATAGGTTTGGGTTCATGACTCTTCAGGAGCAAGATGCATAGCATGTTTTTGTTTCCTCCCCAAGACAACACAAATGTGTTGTACCCGTGCCAATCACAAAACGCATTCGTATCACACCTTATAGGCTTGCTCTCCACAAACTGGACCATGAACTGAAAATCTTTGTCATTTTAAATTCTCTCTCTCTCTCTCTCTCTCTCTCTCTCTCTCTCTCTCTCCCTCCCTCTCCCCCTTTAGTTTATAGTTTATTTCTGTGTAATACCAAAATAAAAGTTTTTATAAAAAGGTTTCTAACCCCAATATACGTTTTGGGAGTTAATTTTATTCGTGCATGGAGTCTGTATAAAAATGAGTGTATATCTATATATACAGAATGAGCATAAATTATCTTCGCAAATTCAATCGAATTTGAATTGAATTTATAAAAATAATTTATGGATACCCTGTATTAAATTAGTTTTTCTTCTGGTTTATTCGTAAATTCGTAATTGTATTTTCATGTAAATTAATATTGCATTATGATGCCCATTCGAGGCTATAATAAAAAAAAAGTAAGAAATTAATTATATTTTCCTGGTGAAATTATATAATTTTTGGAGCTATTGAAGAATAGGGACCCCAGCCTTCTTTAGTTAGCTTTATAAGGCTAACTAACGAAAATATCATGACCTAACCTAACCAATCGTCAAGGGCGTACAGTTAACCTAACGATTGGTTAGGTTAGGTCGTGATATTTTCGTTAGTTAGCCTTATAAGCCTAACTAAAGAAGGCTGGGGTACCTATTCTTGAATAGCTCCTAATTTTTTTTTATATATTGACCATCTCTCATTTATAGCCTTTATCGTGATTGATAACCAACCGCCCATTTTACGCGTATCTTAACTTTATTTTTAAATAAATGAACGATAGAGAAGAATTCCAGTTTTGGTATTCTCTCTAGTCCATCGATCGATCCCTTCTCTCTTCTCTTCCATACAAAAATTATCATCATCAAAATTAATATTTTTTTTCACAGCTTGAGTCGAACGATTTCCGTGGCCAATTTTGGTCGCTGATTATGAACTGATTGATCACGAGTAAACTTCTGATTTCTTTTCTTGAGTAATTCAGTGTTCGACTTGAAGGATTTGAGGCTTTTCATCCTGGCAAGACTTCGGTCTTTATCTCTACTCATTTCATTGTATCTGCTGCTTTAGCAAACCTGAATTTTCAATCGAGATAAAGCGCATAATTTGATGTAAAATTGTCTGTCTGTCTGTCTGTCCCAAGAAAAGTAGAATCTTAGGGTCTTTGCCTGTAAACACATTGTAACTCTCTCTCAAGTTACGTCATGATCCGGACTACAGCGACCTGTAGTCCAGATTTTACATACCCAATTAATCTAACAGTTGCTCTAACCGAACTTAGCCCACATCTGAAGTGCATGGGAAATCTTTTATAGTGTCACAGTAAAAAGCCGAAATCAGTCATTACTCTATTGACTGATTAGGCTTTTGACGGTTAGGTTAGGTTCAGGTCATGTATATATATATATATATATATATATATATATATATATATATATATATATATATTATATATATATATATGTATATAATAGTGTGTATATATATATATATATATGTATATATATGTATATATATATGTGTGTGTGTGTGTGTGTGTGTGTGTGTCAAAAACTGAAATCAGTCGATACGCGCATTGAACAGTCATTACGCGTATTGACTGAATTCGGCGTATGACTGTAACATATATAAGGGATTGAGGATGGGAGTGCTCTAAGGTGAGATATTGTACCTGTCAAAGTTTAGATAAAAGAACTTCATGGAAGTCTCTCGTTATTGTTAATTAAGTAAATAATTTGATAACTTATGTTCGTAGATGGAATTTTAATTCATGCTTCTTTCGGTTGCGGTAGAAACCTACACATAACTATCACCATCGGCTGTATATTTATTTCAATCTGAGGGGTAATGTTCGCACTTGTGTTCAAGTGACAACGGTTATATGGCCCTCGTGCCAACATTATAAGACTTAAATCATGTCAGAATTGAAGAGAAATAACAAAATTAAATCATAATCATTCTATCCATAAGGGAGAAGTTAGAATGCAAGTATCGTTGAAAAGTCAGATCAACAAATAATATATGGTATGCAGTTATGCGAACAAATGATTTTATATATATATATATATATATAATATATTATATATATATATATACAGGGTAAGCCAAAAGTCGGGAAACAGGAATTATGTTTTTTCAATGCAAATATACGTTGAAAAGCTTAGTTCCTATTTTTCCTGACTTTTGGCCCACCCTATATATATATATATATATATATATATATATAATATATATATATATTTTAATCTCCTCCTCCAAGTCCAGTACCTCTACGTGCGCGACAAATGGCAGAGTTCGTCATTCTTTTCAACGCGTTTTATCTCCTAAATACCGTAAGGACTTTCTTCGACCCAATTACGCAGCGTCTTCGTCAGACCAAATTGAGCGCCCTTTACCATTATTCTTCGGAATAAATAGACTAAAGTGACATCGAAGTAGGAAGTTCATTCCCGCTAAAATTACTAGTAATATTCTTGGCCAATTAGCCGGCCAGATTTCTTCCTCTCGCCGCTTATTGTCAAGATGAAAGAAGAGCGTCATTTCTCTGTGACAGCGTTGAAAAAAGCCAAATATATTTTTATCATTGTTGAATAATTTACTGTTTTATTTACGTTATAAGCCTCGTTATTTTTTTGGCTCCTCCGCTCGTTCTTCCGCGCGAGAGACCGCCCCCTTTATACAAAGCTGCTTCGTTTGCCATACTCGTAAATTGCTTCTATTTTATTCAGTATTTTTAGACTACGGAATTACTTATATTTTTGTCTTCACGTTTCTGTATAAAAATTAATGAGATACACTATACAGAGGGTTGACAAAAGTAAATAGACACCACGATGATTGACCTTGAGTGAGAACAAATTGCAAAACTAATCAGTAATGCCAAAAATGGGAAAGCAAACACGATTCTAAATATATTGATTCAGTAAATCTGTTATTTACTCATTCTTTATCAAATCAATAGCTATAGAAAAACTGAAGGTGTCTATTTACTTTTGTCAACCCTCTCTATATATATATATATATATATATATCTCTAGTCTATACCGATTATACTATATAATAATTACTATACACAGATAATATATAGTTACTCTATAGACACTATACATAGATAATATATAGTTACTCTATAGACACTATACACACCTTTGCTTTCTCCGGAGCGATAGGGCGCGTCCCTCTGTGGCGAATGTGGGAATACACCTTTCTTCGGTGTAAGGGCTTTCTCTGCCCTCGTGGACCATTGGGCCCGTTTGGAGACCCGGCTGATCTCCTGCTTCTTTTTCTTTCTTTCTCCTTTAACCCATTTTTTCTGGCTTCTCCCTGTTTTTTGGCGTCGTTCTTTGGACCTTGATTTTGACCCTCTCCTTGGCCCTTGGGTGTGGGAGGTGGTTGCCCTGCACCCTTGTCGCTTTCCAACCAAACCCAAACCCTGTCCCTGCCACTTTTCACCGCGCGTTGGATGAGAGTGGCCGCCTTTCAGGCACAGGGACCGGGTGCGGGTGTATCTCCCCTGCGTGACATCTATCGGCGGTGGGACCAAGTGTGCCCACACTTCGCCTTTCCCTTGTTGGAGTCGGTGGTGGCTGGATGCGCGCGGGGATGAAGTTCTTTTTGTTTTGCTATGGACACTTCTCCCCCGGCTTACGACTGCTGCTTCTCATTCCCGGACTACTACTTCTCTCAACACTCGGGTGGTGGGCAACCAGGCCCTCGAGTCCTTTACCACTGGAAGACCGCAACCTAATGGGGTTGACCCCCCTGTGGAAGCGGAACGCTTGAGTAGTATAGCCGCAAAAGGGGAGAGTGCAGGAATGTTGCAGGTTATTATGTAATGTTGCAAAGGGGGTGGGGGATGTTGCAAAGGGGATGTTGCAAAGGGGGTGGGGGAAAGGGGGGTGGGGGAAAGGGGGGTGGGGGGGAAACTTGGGGCGGCGTTATCCCCCAAGAGAAAGGAGGAGGAGGAGGAGAGAAAGGAGGAGAGGTGTTCACCTGGCAGGAGCCAAGTGCACACTGAGACTTCCAGCCGGTCTGGCGTTGTTTTATAGACTCCTAATCAGCCAGAATCAGCCAGTTGGCTGAGCCAGAGACGCCTGAAGAAGAGAGATATGCCTGTAGGAGGGAGAGACGCCTGTAGGAGGGAGAGACGCCTGAAGAAGAGAGAGAGATGCCTGTAGGAGGGAGAGACGCCTGAAGGAGAGAGGATAGGTGCACATGCAGGAGTACACATGCTGGAGGTACACATGCAGTAGGTACACATGCTGGATGTACACATGCAGGAGTACACATGCTGGAGGCAAACATGCAGTAGGTACACATGCTGGGGGTACACATGCTGGATGCAAACATGCAGGAGAGAGAGAGAGAGAGAGAGAGGCGCCTGAAGGAGAGAGAGAGAGAGAGAGAGAGCTGAAGGAGGAGAGAGACACCTGAAGGACAGAGTGGAGTTCTCCCCAATTTATTTTCGTTTCCCTAACCTAAGAGGCCACTATGGGGTTACCAAAGGGCATGAAATAGAAGGAGCAGAGCTCCTTACTCGGCCGGAGCCGGGGGGAATGGTTCTTCATCAACTTCGCGATCTTTTATAATCCTCTATTCTGGTTGAGTTGCCAGATAGCGCAAGGTATTCCAGATAGCGCCATGTATTCTAATAAGCATTGTGTACCACAATATGGTAGATGAATTAAATAATTACACACTTAATTGAAATATAGATGTATATAGTGTTTTACAATAGATGTATATAATGGTAATATTAATATTTGGAACATTGAGTACTTAGCTTCCTTGAAGTGAACGAAGCAAATAACGTAGTTATCCATAATTCAACCAACCATAGAAAACAGAATTATAGAAATATATATATAATATATATATTATATATATATATATATATATTAAGCATTGTGTACCACAATATGGTAGATGAATTAAATAATTACACACTTAATTGAAATATAGATGTATATAGTGTTTTACAATAGATGTATATAATGGTAATATTAATATTTGGAACATTGAGTACTTAGCTTCCTTGAAGTTGAACGAAGCAAATAACATAGTTTACCTTCGAAACGCCATAATAGAAAACAATTAATTTTATGGGTAACTATTTCGACAAAAGTTTACTATAATTATATCAGTCTTTTAAATATCTTCTGATATATATAATATATATATATATATATATATATATATTATATATATATAAAATACCACAATATATATCTTCTATTATTCAATAACACATTAGAAAGATTTACGCAATAATAGAATTAACAAAGTTACCCTATTTCGTTCGACAGAAACGAATTTTTATAAGGATACCCAGCTTCATTAAACTTGAAGATGAACGAAGCATACAGCCTCATTCCTGCGACGAAAAAAATGAAAAATGACGTAAAATAAAGAAATTATTCATTGCCCAAGCCACTATAGCGAGGTTGGTTTCGGAGAATTCGAACGAAAAAGGTCTCTAGGAACCTTTTTTCGGGCCGAGAGATTATCTTTCTACAAGCTATTCGAGCAGAAATCACCACTGGCTTCAGATATTAATTTTATCATTCTTATTATTTCTACAAATATTACGCGTTATTTTTTATGGTGTCATATAGAAATATAATGATATATATATATAATATATATATATATATATATATATATATATATATATATATATACCCTTTGGATAACCTTTGGTTAGCTTCAGCCGAATTGTTCATTCTGACGAAGGTCAAGGGAAAAACGTACACACACACACAATATATATATATATAATATAATATATATATATATATATATATATTATATATATATGCTACACACAGACCGTGCATGGAACTCTTCTGGGATAATTAAATCCACTATAGTCCGAGTAAGTAATGACAAATACCGCCTCGGTGGTGTAGTGGTTAGCGTCGGGACTACGAATCCATCGGCCCAGGGTTCGAGACCCGACGGCAGCCGGCGCGCAGCAAAGCCCAGCTGTTCCACACAATAAAGAAAGTGGTTGGTAGATAAATGGGTACCCTAGGAGGCCTAGTGGTCAAGACGCTGGGCTGCTGATGGGTCGGGTTCGGAATCCACGTTAAACTGTAGGTCTAAGGTGGAGTGAAAAGCTTGACCTTCGTCAGAATGAACAATTCGGGCAACGACGCGGGCAAAGGGTCACTCGCAAAGAGAATTTAATCATTGGTAAACTTCCTTCCAGACCAATCTTTCTATACATACATATATATATATATATATATATATATATATATATATATATATATATAGATAGAAAGAGAGCGAGAGTTTTGTTCAATAAATAATAATCTAAAAAAACTGCACGATTTTCTATGTAGCAATAATAATAATTAACAAATACGTGATTTAAAATAACAGGACCATTTTACCCGAGGCAGTAGTATATCCGAAAAACCGTAATGCACGATTTTTTCTATGTAGCAATAATGATTAATGCAACTATAGTTTACCTTGACTTTCATATGCTTCTATCCTGTTTTATTAATAAAGATTTTTAACTTTTAATAACGTATGAATAAAGATTTTTAACATTTAATTTTATTTTAGTATTTATTCATGCCACGCCGCCTTAGACCACAGCTTAACGTTGAAACCGAATGTTCTTTTTAAAATATAATTAGGATATAATTTCTTTATTATAAAATAAGTTAACAATTCAAACAATACTAATAATTTGTAAGATATAATATAAGGACTACCATAGAAATGTAAGTGCCTATAATTCGATTTTATATATATGTTACTCGTCCGGTCTCGTTATAGCGGATTGGTACACGCTCCACCCAGCTACATCGGCAGCCAATCACGACGGACATCTGGTCTTTTGGGCGGAGCTTGGTGAATGTGCATATAAAAGGGTATTTTCAGTTGGGAAGTAAGTAGCTATTTTCGCATCATGAATAATCAA